>JARHVA010009179.1:190000-210000 GCA_037957365.1 Torreya grandis
ATTATATACCCTTTTTAAAAAAAATCATATTTACCTAGACCCTTAAAAGGGGTAATATTTAATTCCCTATTGAATAAAAATGTTAAAATAAATCTTTATTAATATATTACACTAGAACACCCTTTAGTTAAATTAAATGAATTAATTTTCAATTTTTAATAAAACTATAGTGGCTTAAGCAACCCTAGTTTACCCTATCAGTGTAAAACTTAGTTCAAAAAAATTATTAGCTCATTTTTCAAGTTTTTTTAGTGTGTATTTTAGGGTATTACAATATGCAGGTATTATCACTATATGACTCCTATATAATTGATCCATACAATATTTATGAATTAATTTTATAATATTTATATTTACAATTGTGTACATGGTATGTTATTGATAGGATATAATCACATTATATATGTGTAGTTTATACTATATTTTCTTTTATATGTTACATAAATGTTATTTACTTGTACATAGTATATTACATATTGATTATCTATTATGTGTGGCCCTTGGCCCTTGTGTGTAATTATTTTAACTTATCCATTTTATTTTAGACCTTGTACCGATGTTGTGTGACACATTTTAACATGTCCCTTATTTGTGACATCATTCATGTCCTTATGTGTGTAACTCTTTTTTTTGAGACACTTGAACATGTACCTTGTGTTTATCCCTTAGCCTTATTTTTATGTGATTTTATTGTTGTGTTTGTGTGTTTTTTAAAATTGTTAAGTTTGATAAATTCCATGATCCATATCATGAACTAATCTAATCCATAAAATACTAACTCTATATTCTATTATGTGACCTTCATTTATATAAATTTATTTATGTCTTTCATATTATGTTACACACATGATTATAATAACACATATATTACTATGCTAACAATAAATCCATAATTGATGATGATAATTTTCTTATTTCCACCTTTACTAAGACCTCTATCATCTACATCTACCATGAATTTAACACTGCCACTGATTGCTTAGCCAAGTATGGGGTCAAAATTGATAGGATGGCCACATTATATGGTGCCAACTCCATCTTGGCCCAACTTTTAAATATTATTAACAGTATTGGTGTGGACAAGTCATTATTTTTCTATGAGTTGATCACATGTAGGAAGTTTAATTTTAGGCATGTGGAGCTTCTTCTCCTTGCATTATTATCATTGGCATATAAAATACTATAAATATTTCATCCAAGACATTAATAACATATTTCAAGATTGAAAGTTGGAAGTTAATTCTATAATTATCCCTTATCCTATTCATAATAAATAGTGTTTAAACTCAAATGGGGGTGACCAGGACCACCTAGAATGTATTTTTCATGCTAAAGTTTAGAGGAAAAAGGAGGTTTGGAAGAGACCATCTAAAGGGGGTCTCACTAAATTTATGTAGAGATTAAGGTACATGACAAGGAACTCTCAAAAGAGTATTATTTCATGAAATAAAAAATAGTTAGGATCAAGGATGTGAAAATTATAATGACTAAATAAAGTATTAGAGAAGTCATTGGGATATCCTATGATGGGGTGAAAACTTGTAAATGTAAGGGTCACAAGCTGTAGTTCATATAAAAGTTTTTTTGAATGGATGTCATGTTAAAGATAGACAAGAAGGGATTTCAGTTGAGGAATCTTCCCCAACATTGGATGGAAATATGTCTAAAAATAATGAAATATTTAACCCTTGAAGGTAAGTATATGCTAATATTATCCCACTATGTTTTACTTCTCAATCACTTTTATGGGTATAAAATCAGTCTACCATTCTATCTTTTAAAGTCCTTAAAATCCATAACCCTAGCTTATTAGTTCAGTGATAATAATTAAATCATCCACCATGGCCTCATCCTTCTACTTGTTCAATATGGTGAAATGATGCATGGGAAAACTATCCCCCTGATCAATGACTCCCTAATTGAGCACACCCCTATTAATGACACCCTTATTGAAAATACCCTAGTTGAAGACCCTTCTAAGGATGAATTTGGCCTACCATAGAAAGAAGAAGGGTTCCTTACCCATGCCCTCCCTAAACCATTATCCGCCTTTACCATATCATCTTCTTTCAAGTTCCCTTATTTAATTTCCCCCTACCTCCATAAGCAAAATTCCCAGATCTATTGGCATTCCTTAGATAGAGGAATATGGTTCTAGGAGCTTGGTAACTAGAATAATGGAAAATATAAACACTAAACATAAAAATAAATTGGGTGTATTTATATATAAATTGAAAGGTATTGGGAGGGCCATGGAATCTCTCATAAAATGTTGGAATGACCTTAAAGTTGAAAATGTCAAGCTTAAGTAGGATTTAGATAAGGAAAATGATAAGAAAGTCCCTTTGCCAGAGAAGGAAATCAATGTTTGGCTAGGATAGGAACATACTAAAGATACTTAGCCTTCTCTAAAGGCCAAAATGAAAATCATAATCCCATAAATGAATTCAAAATAGGCTCTCCTAGAAGGACCATCCAAATGAACTTAAGGAAGAATTGACCAAGAATTTCTATTGGTGAAGACCAAATAAATATATCAATTTACTTCAAAGGATAAATCTAATTTAGATGAGGTCTACTTTTCTATCTTGGGTTATTTATGTTTTGTTTTTTTTACCTTAGTTTATATTTATTTTTGGTCAGTGTCAGTTTAGTAGGACTTATGTTTTGCATCCCATGGGGATTTATTCTTTAACTCTGGGTCTTTGATTATTTTAAACTTATGGTTGACGGAGAATTATAAAACTAGCTTTATTTTACATATCCAATAAAAAACATTACATATGCCACATGATTTATTGATTACATTTTACTATGCATGTTGTAGTTAATTTTTATTTTTAGATAAGTGATTTTCATGATCAATTCCATCACCTCAAAAGGGGATCATTTTAGTACAATTTTAATACATGAGATAAGCCTTTTAAAATGAAAAAAGTATTTTTGGTATAAAATAAATTTTCATAAATTTGTAAAATGGTTCAAAATTAAGACCTTGGCATGGATAATGGAGGTATATTCCATGCATATCCATTCATATTTAAGGATCAAATTAAAAATTCAAACATTTTTGAGTATACGATGAAGGTTCATGTATAATTTTAAAATAGGATATCATAATTTGCATCTACATATAGTTTCAAATTATACATTTATTGAAGGTGGAATGACACAAGTTCATGCATATTATTCTATATTTCAAAATTTTAATACTATTTTCTAAGTTATGAATATGGTAGGAGCATGGGAGTACTCCATTTTATTTTTATCATTAATTCAAAAATAAAGTTGTAATTGAATATAAAATCCATTTTTAGTGGTTGATTTAGTTTAAGTGTATAATGCATAAATTATAGTTTCACTTCCCTCTATAATTATGTCTATAGATCCAATTTGGATTTCAACCCCTTTCATGTCTTGGGGTTAAATATTAGCTAAGTTAAAATAATGTTTTTTCATCCATCAATAAATTTTATTTATTTTACAGAGTGAAAACTAAATTTAGGGATTAATCACCCTCAAATTATCCATTGGTTTAGTTAAAACACTAATCTATCTAATATTTCAAGGAAGTATCATCTCCAAGCAAAGCTACAAAATAAATAATTGGTTTCACATATATAGTGTACATTCCTCCATTTATGTCATTTTACAATTCAAGCATTTTTTAAAATTCAAGATTTAAGCAAATTTTTAAATTCAAACTTTTTCAAATTTTAGATTTCAAAACAACTAAGTACTTCATGTGTTTTTTAGGGTTTGCCAAACTATGGTGCCTTGCACGATTATAGTGCTAGCTCAAATATAAAGTGTGTCTTACAAAATAATGTATATTTTTCCTTTGATCTAATTTTTTTATTTTTTTAATAAATGGTGATTAATTTTAGACACCTAAATTTGGTCATGAATACTTGATTATGTTAGTTTTGGCCTTTTATACTTTAATTAACTTGTGCACTTAATTTGGACCTATTTTGAAACCTTGGCCAATACTAAACACACGTGAAGACCTTTCCTTATATAATCTATCATATTTCACATAAAAAAATGTTCCATTAGCTAAATATACCCTTAATAAATTTTTTAGATGGACCCAAACCTAAAACATTACGTATTTCCTTAAGGGTCAAAACTATATAATTTGGTCTAGGAGTCATAAATGATCTTGACCCCTAAGGGATGTTTGTGACCCTTATCTTTTAATAGTAATATTTTAAAATTTATCCTTCATATCTCATATATTTAGGCTTCTAAATGTGTGATTTCCCATTTTTTATTGTTATAAAATAACATTCATGTCACTCACTATGCCAATTGGAAATTTCATTATAGAGACAAATTTACACTACTTCAGATTGAACAATACCTCCCTAATCTTCAAAATTCTAATTCTAAGTATTAAAAGTAGTATTTATCCAAGCAAAAAAAAATAATCATGCCAAAGTAAACCATAATCAGGTATTAAATTCATATATATGATTTAATAGAGTCAAAGGATAAAAAATACACAAAAAACTCTAGGTCTTCAATACACTCTCAAAGGTCAAATATGCACATACTTACCTAATTCTATTGTCTCATGTGATTCTACCTTAATTTTTTTATTTTATATAAAGTTTCAAAACTGTCTAGTTTAAATGATAAGTGGAAATTGGTGTTTAACCCAATTGGATGATCCTAACCTTCTTAAATATTCAATTTTAGTTTTTGGGTTTCTACATAGTGTGTTCCTATTTTCCTATTTCAGTCAATAGAGTCAATTTTTAGACAAAAATAACTAACTTTGTCTTTATAATTCATAGTTATTATTTTTCTAATAATTTTTATTTTATCAAATTAACTTAATTTATTTCAATCTACATGGAAAAAATATATTTTCAACATCATATTATATTCTAATCATTTTATTAAAATTATGGTTAATTACCACAATAATTCAAATTTTGGTAAAATATGAATAATACAACTAAAATGTCAGAAGCTTTCTTAGAAGATAAATGGATTATTTTGGATTTAATAGATATTTTTTCCCAATAAATAAATTATAAAATGAAATAAATTAAACTCACTATATCCATCCCTAGCTTATATTGAATGCAAAAAAAAAATGGTTGTGGTGGTGTGATCTCTCTCTCTCTCTCTCTCTCTCTCTCTCTCTCTCTCTCTCTCTCTCTCTCTCTCTCTCTCTCTCTCTCTCTCTCTCTCTCTCTCTCTCTCTCTCTCTCTCTCTCTCTCACACACACTCACACACACACACACACACTCACAAGCACAAGCACATCCATATGTGCCCCCCCCCACACACACACACATAAATTTATCATCTAATAATTCCATATCTAGGAATAAAACATTTCTATTGTTGTACCAAATTTGTTTATATATATATATATTATCATATACATAAATATATGTATATAAATTTATTTCCATTCAAGAGGATACTAAAATCCTTCTAAAATATATAACTAAAAAATTTGTATAAAATATACAAGGATTTTAATAGATCAAACAAATCTCTCAACCCTGTATCAATTCGATGGATCTCAAATAAGGGGAATTTTGATATCATTCAAACCAATACCTAATGTAAAGCAAAGTAAAATATAAGGTCATTTTTATCCATAATACATATCCAAATAACAAAGTTTAGTATCAAACATGGGCTAGGTCTCCACCTAGTATGGCTTGATTTTCAGCTTTATAAGCCTGTGGCCTAAGGTTTATCAATATATTTTAGCCAAATACTATCATTACACACATTAGGTAGGAATGATAAACCCATATTTTCTCATCTTTCAAGATTGTAAATAGTAATAAATAAATATATCTTGAAAAAGATTGACCTAATTATATGGTGTTCACTATCTAAAATGTGTGTACTGATAGCCCTCTTCCTCCTTAACTAAGCTTTGTGCCCTTCTCCTCCTCTAACATGTTACTATTTTCTTTTCCATCCTCTCATATTATTTTCCCATAATCCATGCATGTTTTTCATGTCCATGAAACTCTCCTTCTTTCCTACAAGTTCACCACAATGGGACTTCAATTCCCCCATTCTAAAATTCATCCACTCTTCCATTAACTTGTAGTCTCACCCTAAATTTAGGAATTGTGGTTGAAGAAAACCATTATACTCTCCATAAGTGAACTCAACTCCCTTCATGATAGAAACAAATAAAACCTAATCTATTTTTACCTTTTTTTGAAGTTTTTAAATAACCAAAATATAATAAAATTCATGAAATTACTTTTCCTTTTACTTCATGGAAACTGCCAAATATAATAACCAAAACTTAATTTTATTACCTTTCTACTTCATTCTATATTCAAATGGACATAAACAAACAACAAGATTGAAAGTCTTGAAGTCTATTTTAATTAAATTGCTTTGGGGTGTTCTTACCCTATATCTGTCTCTTTACTATATCACCAAAGGCATACTATTACCAATTAAACCAAAATGAATCAAGAAAAAAATAATAACATTAACATTCATAGCTCCAATAGCCATAATGGAGTCAATATTATCAAAGCACAATTTAATTGCCATAGACATTTGAAAACATATCCAATTAATGTAAGGATTTCACATGTTAAGCAAATCATGACAAGTGTTATACCTAGATAATGCAACAAGCTTGAATTGTTGAAAGGAAAAACAAACAAGCAACATTCATTTCACTAAAGGAAATAGAATGTAGTGTGTGTGGGTTTGATATAAATCACTCAACCTCCAATGTTGGTTTTTTCACCCTCCTCTCCTATGATATTATCCCTTTATACTACCTATGAGGATAGAACAATCCTGTAACCACCTCAATAAATGTTAGTATGAGATTATCACTATAACCAATATATAAGCATTAGTAAACTATTGAATTTAAATAATCTAGAAATGAAATTAGTCATTATGATCACAAGACATAATATAAACTATGAAAATTCTTTCTAATCATAATGTTGATCATGAAACAAATAATATAATTATCAACCATACAACATGTTTATCCTTCTCAGACATAAAAATTATAACTATAAATCTTTAGTCTCATAAGACACTATTTAATACTTAAATATTTTTGTATAGTAGAACTACATGTGACAACTTCTCCACGTAAAATAGGTCATCATACTAATGAAATTTATTTAAAAAAATATTTTAGAAAATAAAAATAATTTTCAATATAAAATATAATTTAAATAAATGAGGAAACAACCTCAAGAATTTATCATAATATCCATGTATCACTATCCTCAAAATATTGGTCCTACTAGACCTTACATTGTGATACTTTTATATTATCCAACATAAGTTTGTGAGTATCAATTATTTTTATTGGTTCCATTGTGACCACCCTTGGATCCTAAATCTGTAATGTATTACAATACAAAACATGTGTAGAATCAATAATACATTTATTAAGATAATATACATGAAAAACATTATGTATTAAAGCTAAATATGGTGAAAAATTAATTATATATGCTACAAGATTAATCACTTATAGAACCTCAAAGGGTCTCACATATCTCAGTGACAACTTAGTTGATTTCCTAGATTTAATTTCACTCTTTTGGGGTTTGACTCATAGAAAAACTTTATCTCTAATGTATAATTGCCTTCTTGTTATTTTCATATCAACATAATTTTTATGCCTATCATTAGATTCAACCAATCTTTGCCTTATTAATTTTACTTTTTTTTCAAATCTATAATCATATCAGGCCCAAAAATGACTCTATCTTCCAATTTATCCCAATTGATTGGTGTTCTACACCTCCTACCATACAATGCCTCAAAAGGAGTCATTTTTATATGTAATTGGTATGAGTTGTTATAAGAAAACTCAACCAATGGTAGTTATTCCTCCCATTTGTATTTCTAGTCAATGCAATACATCATCAAAATATCCTCTAAGACTTTATTTACTCTCTCCATTTATCCATCATTTTTTGGATGGTAAGTTGTACTGAAGTTCAATTGAGTTCCTAAAGCTACATTAAAAGTTTGCCAAAACCTTGAGGTCGTCCTAGGGTATCTATTTGAAATGATCTTTTCTATAAACCCATGTAATATATAAACCTCTTGGAAAGCATCAATTCATCATATGTCAAATTACCTAGAATGAAATAAGCCACCTTTTTAAGTTTTTCCACAACTACCAAGATCATGTCATGAAGATCTATAGACATAGGCAAACCTTAGACAAAGTCCATGCTAATAAATTTACACTTCTATTCAGGTATGGAATGTGGTTACAATAACCAAGTAGGATGCACATGTTCAACCTTAACTCACTAACACTCCAAGCAAATAGACACAAAATTTGATGCATCATTTTTAATTCCCTTCCAAAAATATAATGGTCATAATTTTTCTAAAAGTTTAGTCACTCTACAATGTTCTAAATATAGATAATTATATAATTCCTTTAGCACATTATTCATCAAATTTTATCTATTAGGCACATATATTATGCCATTGTACCTCAAAAGACCATAATTTTTAAATTGAAAACTTTGGTATCTATGATTCCAAGAATTATCAGCTAATGCTTTCTTAACCTAATCTTAGAATTCATCTCTAGGTGATAATTTTACTACCTGATCTCAAAAATTACTTCTTTTATGGCCAAATATGCAATGTACCTTATATGACTAAGGGCATATACAACCCTATTATATTTTTCCTTAATATAGTTATTGTCAAAATCATAATCTAACAAAAATTCTAACCACTGACTCCAATGAGCATTAAGGTTAGGTTTTATAAATATGTAATTAAGACCCAAGTTATTAGCTTTAAGCTTGAAAGGCTTTCCTAATAAATAATTCTTCCAAACTTGTAAGGTATATACTATAGTAGCTAGTTCTAGGTCATGAGGTGCATAATTTGTCTCATATGGATTCAATTTCATTGATTCATAGGCCATAAATTAACCATATTTCATAATAACTCATCCTAAACTATATATTAATGCATCTATTATAACTATAAAATGGCCATTAGAATTCAAAATCCATAACATTGGTGTAGAAGTAAGCCTCTTTTTCAGAACCTAAAAGGCTTCTTTAAAATTATCAAACTAAACAAAACACTTCTCTTTCCACTGAAGAAAGGTGATAAGATTAGCTATATTAGATAATTTTTGTGCAAACTTCTTATATTATCCTACGAAACCCATAAAAATACACAACTCATTCACATTTTTGAGTGTTGGACACTCTATAATGGCTCTAATCTTACCTGGATCCACTGAAATTCCTTCTATAGAGATAATGTGTCCTAAGTACTATATTGTTATTTAAAATAAATCACACGTGGGAAACTTGCCATAAAGTTTTTTCTTTTGAAACCACCATAATACTAATCATAAGTGCTTAATGTGTTCTTTAATTTTGGAATAGATGGGAATATCATCCAAAAAGACTAATAGAAATTGATCAATAGAATTTCTAAACACATTGTTCATGAGATTCATGAATGCTATAGGTGAGTTATTTAATCCAAAAGTAAGTACTGTGAACTTGGAATGCCCATAATGAGTCCTAAAGTCTATTTTTGGAATATCTTTCTCTCATATTCTCAACTAATGGTACCTAACATGAAGATCAATTTTTGAAAATACTATTTCACCACACATTTGATCAAAGAGATCATCAATCCAAGGTAAAAGATACATGTTATTGATCATTTCCTTGTTAAGAATTCATTATTAAATACAAAAATGAAAGGTTATATCCTTATTCTTAACAAATACTACATGTGCATCCCATGGTGAAACACTTGATTGTATCATTCCTTTGGCCAACATGTTTTGAAGTTTTGCCTTTAACTCAATTAACTAAGTTGTTGTCATCCTATAGGGGGCCTTGCATTTTTATTCTAACTCTAGAATCATATCAATACTCAAATAAAATTCCATTTTGGTAGGTAAACCCAATAATTCTTCTATATAAACACCCCAAAACTCTTGCATAAAAGGATAGTCTTCCAAAGTGAGTTCCTTTGCTTCACTAATTTCATCTATTTTGACTAGGAATACTTAGAATAAATTTTATTAAGCCTTATTCAACTAAATGGATGAAATTTTCCTAAATTTTAACTCTCTCTAACTTCCTTATATTTGGGTTTGATTTCCTAAATCACCTAAACACTCAACTTTATTGAGAAATTAATCAACTTTGGCTTTGTGTCTAGAGAGCCAATTCACTCCTAGGATCACATCATATGACCCTAGTGGTGATGAATAAATATCAACAACAAAATTAAATTATATAAATTTTATTTTAACCTCAATAAAACATTTGTAAACATTGACTTTGGACTCATTACCATACTAAACTGACCAAGAATTTTCCATAAAACCAATTTTTATAGATATTTTAATTATCATTCTAGGAGAGAAAGCATTTAGTATGGTAATTATCAAAATATAAATATCATAACCAAAAAAAGTACAAGATACTTTGATGAGAAAGGTTTGGAATTATGCTTGATGAATAATGACTATTTCATGAATACATTATTGAAATGTTCCCTATTGAGATGTAGAGGTGGACAAATTCTTATTTATTCCATCTATCTTCCACCGAGGACAATCCTTGGCATAATGGTTTCCTCCAAATGCAAAACATTCATGAGGTGGTCCCTTTATCTTAGACTAATTAAGACCCTTGAATCCTTCTCTGAAATTACCTCCTAGTTTCTTATTCCATAAAACATTACTGAATCTCACATTCTAGTTATTAAATTGGTTATTGGAATTCCCATTCCATTTATAGTTCTTATTAAATGTATCTTTGAACTTTTAAACTTATTTTAAAAATTTTATCTAACCTCTACAAGTGATTTTAGCTTTTGTTCTGGCTTAACTTCCTTTTTAAAGACCTAGTCCATGGTGGATGGTCCATGTACATCCAATTCACAACCAATTTGGGGTTTTAATCCCATAATAAACATTATGATCTAGAAACATTCATATTTATAGTACTACAAAAAATACTTCAAGAGATTTGTAAAATACTATCAGTATTCATTTACTGATAAATACCCTTGATTTAAATTCTATAAATCTATCATTTTTTTTATCAAAATATAGCTTGGTTAGCCATCATGACCTAAAAAGAGTCACAAACTACTCCAAAGTGGTGGTATTGGAATAAATATTCATCTCAAGCTTAATATTATACTACCAAGTTGTTGCTTATCTAGTCAATTGGTAAACTCCACACACAACCTTAGTCACATCAAAATAATTTCAAATTTTGAAATATTTTTCCATTTTTATGAGCCAAGATTTATTGCCATCACCCAATAATTTACCATCAAACTTGTGTGGCTTTGATTTATTCATATCATATACAACCTCTACAACTACTTAATCCCTACCTACTTGCTAACCTTCCTTATACCCATGATCCTGAGGCAATTCCTATTTTATAGGATGTTCTTGTGGAACCTCTTATTCATCTTCCTCCTCATATCTATGAACTTCTTGCTCTAGATATATTATTCTATCTCTAGTCTCATTTGTGATAATGAGTATATAATCAAGTATTGTAGCTTGTTTTACTACTAGATAATTAAGATCATCTTGAAGGTTTTCATTTGAAACTCCCTCACCCCTTGATTTAACTCATGTTATTCTCCTCATTGAAAATTATTAGAATATATTTATATTAATAGAATCATCAGGTTTAAGCATTAAATATTTGATCCGAGACCAAAATGTTATATATAAGGGTAGTGTATGAATTAAAAAGTGCAAAGACAAAGAACAAGTCTATTCTAAGCTAAATTCTACTAGAGTTAGAGCAACAAATGCAAGAAAAAAAAATTCATTGTTTAGACACAAAAATCCTCCATTGTGATTTAGATCTGATTTACTCTATTAAAATGTGGTGCTCACTTCTCCAATGGAAAGGTGAAACTTGTAGCATTTGGATGCAAAAATGGATGACTTTGATTTGCTTGATTCTATTTGTGACCTCTTAGAATTGTGATTGATTGTAATATTTGTGATTTCAAAAAAGGATGGATGAAAATGGAGATTTTCAAGCCAATTTATAGAATCCTAAATTACAATCTGATGGTGGATGATCAATTAAACTTTTCCAAGGTTTGAAATGATAAATAGTTAAGGATGAGTCCTCATCCATGAGGATAGGAACTTTTTCAACCAAGTGGAGCAAAAAAAGGGGTTGGTTAGTAGACTTAGTCAAAATGGATTGACAACTTAGTGGAGAAGTCATAGGAAGTGGAGGTTTTCATGGATTTGGTTGGGATAAGGGAGAGAAAAGTGGGAATGTTTGAATTGGTAAATTAAGGAATTAAATAATTAAAATAAAGAATAAAAAGTGCACAATTGACTTTTTTAAAAGTATTTTAATAAATAAATTAATTGATTTGAGGTAAAAATGTTAATTATTAAATTAAGAAGAATGATTAATAAACATAGGAAGAATAATCAAATAAATTAAGGTGCATTTTGATAGTAAATGAAATTTAGGTGTTTACATTTCCCGCTCTTTGAAATGGTGTTGTGAAGCAATATTAAAAATAGAAGAAGTAGAGTGTTGATGATAAAAAGGAAAAAAATTGCCCTAAATGAATGAAAATGAGTGTGATGATACCCCTCAAGGGTTTATGTAAGAAATGGGAAAATGCTCAAAATTAATGAATAGAGTAAATAGTTAAATATATGAATGAAAAATCAATCTATTTCAAGATTGATGTCAAATTTGCAATGGCTGGTAACATAAAAGAATTACCCTTAATAAGGTAATAATACTATGTTTTTGATTTGAAAATCAATAATTTAACCACTCATATATTTCACACTTATTTTTGTTTGATAATGTCTTAGGGAATGAAGTAGTGGGTGTGGGAAGGATATATCCCATCAATAATAAACTATGGATTTATAAATAGAAAAAGTTATTGATTTACAAATAGTTGGTGAATTTCATGTCGATAAATTATTGTAAGATTTTGAAAAAAAAATCTTGGAATAAATTGATTTAATAGTTCTATAAATTTTAAAATGGATGAAGAATTAGTATTATGAAGGAATAAAAATGAGAAAACTATCATCAATAATACAAATAATTGTCTCAACACTAATTTTTGAAAAATTGTAGAGGGTACATGTAAAACTATTTAACCCTAGTTGTTAAATTCTAGAGAAGATATTGGAAAAAGTACATGTCCCACATTAAGTAGTATATTCTTAGATTATACTTAGACTCAGGGGTCATGAGCAGATGTGGGAATGATACATCCTAATGATGGTAAGCCATAGTCTAAAAAATGAAAAATATAGATTATCTAATTTGTGATAAAGATTTACAAAATTGATATTTACAAGCATGGACAAGGAGATATATCACTTTAATTAAATGACAATAAAAATGTGGATAAAATGGATGATTGTAAAGGTGATGGTGGAACTAACCCTAGAGACCCAATGTCTTTAAATGTTGCCTACATAATCCACTTAGACAATGTTTATGCATGGATATCAGACCATTTATAGTTCTCCCAATATGGGAAGAGAAGTGATGATGTAATGTATGATTGACCCATGTATGTTATACTTAAGTTAATTATTTCACATTATGAGTGGATGATGGAGAAAAGATGAAAAATGTGATTTTGTCGGTCCCAATCAACATGTGTGGGATATTGAACATAAACATTAGGAAATAATGGTGGATGATTAATATGTAAACATTAATAAATAAATGAAAATATGACATGGGTTAATGATGATGGATCAAATTATTTGATAACATGGATGAGATAAATATGAATGAAAGAGAGAGATGACACACAGATGAATTTACTTAAGAATGTGAGATGGTTTGAAAGCTACCTTGTGTTTATTTTATTCTTTGCATTGGATTTATGATGATAATTCCAACTGAGTAAGAGTTGAGAAACCTAAATTTTGATATTGTGTATAACAATATGCACCAATGGTATAGAAAAACCATGATGACTATCATGTAATACGCATAAAGAATAATAGATTCACAAGGACAAAACTTAGTGAATCATGATATGGAAGATCATAATAACACCATTAGTAATGTGCATTGTGATTTAGACATAAGAAATAATAATAAAGATAAGATAAAAAATATGTTTACAATAATGAAAATGATGTAATTAAACACAGAAGTAAATGAACACTATGAAAGTAAGTAAACATAAATAATGTAAAAGAAAGTAAATGACTATACATACAAGTGATCAAATGACTAAAACAAGTAATAAAATGACTTTTTGGATGTCCTTGGCTAGATTAGAACCCTTTGGTATATTCAATTTTTGACAATATTGAAATGTTCGATGAGTAATCCACATAAGGTATGACTAGTGTACGTAACTATGGACAAGGGATTTTTTTATTGTTTTTTTTTCATTTTTTTATTGTATCTTGGTTTTTTTATAATGTTTTAGATTTTGTTGTAATTTGTAATGTTTTTTTTTTTTACATTTTTTGGATTTATATGTGTATACAAGGAATACCAACAAAGGTAAAACCATATTCTAACACCAAAGAATGAGTGGTAGGGGATGGAAGGAATACATTATATATGGAGTATGGATGAATAGGAATGGATTGGAATTAAGATGGCAACTCTAATTAATATATGAGGTAAGAACCAAGTGTCTAGTAATCAAAATATAATTGTAAGGATACACCAAGATGTTTTTAAGAACATGTCTCAAGACGTTTCTACTTCCTTATCAAGGTCAAAATGGGAAGAAGGATGGTTTTATGATGCAAAAGATTAGATGAGTTTCAATATCTTATGGGTAGTCAAGAATGGTATATTATGGTTGAGGATGAGCTTAGGATGGATTGGATATATTTAGAATGGGTAAGTATGATTTATGATAACTAGGGATAGGTAACCATGGATGAGTTTAGAGTAATAGGATGGCATTCAAGAATTTGTAAGATGGGTAAGGATGGTGGGATGATTTAGAATGCATAAGATTGGAATGGATGATCTTTCCCCAAGTTTTAGGTATTTATAAACTATTGATTATTTTACACATGATGCTAAAATTTGGTTTTCATCATGGTACATGCTGAAGGCACCATATAAATGGTTTTCACCTTTGGATGATTTTTTTTCTCTTTTTAATTTTGATTTTTTTTTCTTTTTCACATCTCAATTACAAAAGGGTTCAATATGCATGATGCTTACAACTATTGATATTTTAAGTATGTACTCTAGAGATGTCTTCAGTAACTTCATTGGCTTCTAAGTTAGCTTCTTCCAAATTTACCAAGATATAATCATAGCCCTTATGATAGATGGTGCTACTAGATAGGTTGAAGTAGAAAGTATGTTGTATGAATGATGTGTGTTGAGTGCATGAAGGATTTGAAGGGATGGAATTATAGTGGGGATGAGTAAATGGGTCATGATGTAAAGGGTGAATGGGACTAATAATCTCACATTCATCAAGGCTAGGAGTAACTATAAGTTGGATGATTTGAGCATTTAATGCTTCTTTAATGATATATTCAACTTATGATGGGGATATATCTTGAAAATGTACTAATATAGAGGATATATTAATATTATCAACCATTCATGCCTTAGAAAGGTTTTCACCAAGGTATTCTTCTTGATTTTTTTTCTTTGGATTTTTATTTGGATTGTCCAATAGTGCCTCAAAGAGGTTTTCACTAAGGGAATCTTTTTTTTGTCTATGTTTTGATTTAGATTTTGACTAAAATTTTTATTTTGATCATCCGATAGTGCCTCAAAAAGGTTTTCACTATGGTGTGTGGATTTTATAGTTGGATTGCAATATTTATTTTGATTGAGGTACACTTTTTTCTCAAGATATGTAGATATTTCTTGATACTCTTCTACCAGGAGACTAGCTAGGAAGTCTATAATTATTTGACTATCATGGAAGGAAGTTAATAATAATAAATATTATTGGACCCAAAAAGGTGCAAGATACTAGATTTCAATATGGAAGGTAGGAATGGTTATGTTTATGAAAGGAGTGATGGAAGCAAAGTCCTTGTAGAAACTATGAATAGATCTTATTTTAATTATGGATGGAGTTACCTTAAAAATGACAAAAGTATCACTAACATATGTACATTAACTTTCAAATGATTTTTAACTAATGCTATCAGATATAACATTCACTTTGAAATGGATGGGTTTGATAATTCCTTGTTCATGGATTGTTTTGCCTATAATTACCTCTATCACTTGGGGTTCATGTTATAGGGTGATGGGATATTCAATAGGTGATAAGTATTTGGGTGTTTGGACAATGGGTGATAGGCTAAATTAGTTGAAATAGGTTTTGTCTAAGATAGGATCTTGGTCAAAAATGGGATCTTTGTCAAAAATAAGATCATAATCAAAGATAAGATCTTCATCAAATATAGTTTTTTGGTTGAAAATAGGCTCTTCAACAAAGATGGGCTCTTCATCAAAGATGGATGGTAAACCATGGTTGTCAAAGGTAGGTTGATGGAATATGGATTGGCTAAAAGTGGATGGGTAAAAATGTGATCAATGGGATCTTGAGAAGTGGATGGAAGATTATGACCTTGACTTGGAAGTGGTGTGGGTTGATTAGGCCCAAGAAAGACATCTTGGCATATCCCCAAGATATGATTTTTAGACGTGGATACACTTGGCTCTACCTTGATGTACCCTTTGTCAATAAGATCTTGGATATAATGATTTATTCTCATATAACAGTTTAGAGAATGGTCTTCAATTTTGTGATAATCACAATATTCATTAGGTTTATGCCACTTAAGTTTTGGGACATTTGGCTCAAATTATTTGGTGTTTGGACATATGACTAGGTTTTCAACAACCAATTTTGGAAATAATACATCATAAGGTTCTCCTAATAGAGTGAATTTTTTCTTAATAGGCCAAGTACTATTTTTGATAGGCTGAGAGTGTTATAACTATTGTAACACTAGGGATGAAGTGACACTAGATAGTAGAAATGCTATAATTGGATTCCCTTTGCTAGTTTGATAGGGGACGTTAGAATCAAGGCTATAACTAGTGGAGGGGAGACTTGGTTGATTTTGTAAAACAAGATCTATAGTGGTAAGGTGATCCCTAGCTAGAGAAGTAGCTTGATCTTGGGAGGATGGATTTGTGAAGGTTGATGGAAATGAATCTATTAGGTTTGTGAATAAATATGAATTCAAGTTTGGGGATTGGTTGGATGCAAAATAAAATGTTTTATTTTGATGACTATAAAAATGTTGGTTTTGAAGGGCATAAGAGTTGACCATTTGATTTGGATGGAAGATATTTGGATTGGACTAAATGTGAGTTTGGTTTATGAATGGACTTTGGTTCAAATATATATTTGAAAGTGGTGTGAAGTTGAATCAAAAGTTTGATTTAGATTGGTTCTAAGTTTGGAACTAGATGGATTGGTGAAGAAGTTTATGTTTGAGTTTTGGGGTGAACTAGATGAAAAATCAAAGGATTGATTTTGATTACTATAGAAAGGTTGATTGGGAAAACTTTAATGATTATACAAGTTTGGATTTGATTTATGGATGGATGAGGATGAATACATATTCAAATTTGGATTTGAATTTTTTAGATGATCTGTTTGATATTGATTCAAATATGGATTTGAATCAAAATTGGTTGGATTGAATCCTGGATTTTAACAAAGATTATTGGGATTGTGATTAAGGACAAAATTAGTCAAGGGGTTGCTCCAAGATTTCATGCTTCTTTAAATGGGAAACACTAATAAGTAAAGGCTTGACTCAACAATGAAAAAGACTTCAAGTTAGACTCTAGTAAAGAAAATTACTAAAGTGATTAAATTTTTGATTACTAACTAAATGCTTTTGATTTTTTTAAACAGAAAGTTGTGATTTTTAAGATAAAATTTAAACTCAAAATAATTTGTTTTCAAACAAGGATTTTATAGCATGTGGTAATCACAAGGAAAAAATAAACAATTTCTATTCTAAACAAACAATAAATTGCACATAAAGGATGAAAACTAGGATAAAGGGTTGTGAACAACATTTGGGATTTTCATTGTCACTTACTCATCTATGCTCTCAGATGTGGCCTAATGTTTCAAATCACTAACCATGGAGGATCCTACTATTCCCATGACCCACTGAGTTTAGTTTTGAGAGTGTGGGGAAAGTAACTTCTAGGTGTTAATCACTAACCGATGTACCAAAGTTAAATGACAAAGAGGAAATCGTAGGATTAAGGTATAAATGATCTTATCTAGGGGGAAATAAAGCCATAGAAGAGATTGATATATAGACACACACTATTAGGTCTTATCCCAAAGTGCCCAACATAGCCGTAGGGGTCTTAAGGTGTTGACAATCAGTAATACTAGATCTCGAGTTAGCTATTGAAACTTTAGGTATTGGAGCATAAAATTCCCTCACGTCATTATATGCTTAAAACACATAATTGCTTAGTCAATTGAAATAACTAGGTCTTAATTTATATACCAACCAAAAAATGGGGTTTGGCCTATTACATGATGGTAAAATCCATGGTCAATAGATCCCCTAATAAAATAAAAATAAAGAGTTAATACTCATTTTTAATTCCATGTATCATCACTAGCATGATGCCAAAGAAAGAGCATATGCAAGATCAACTAGGGTAATAGATAAGTCACAAGATTGTTTTTGATTTCTAGGTATCATCACTAGTATAATGTCAAGAAAAGAGCATACATAACCTTTTTAATCAAACAAGAAGACAAAAAAAAGATAGATTTACTCCATAGAAAATAAAGTGTGATTTATTTACTAAAAATGCAAAATATTGAAAATGAAAGATGTTAGTGAAAATAAATGAAAGAATTGGTTAGATTCTTTGTTTTTTTGCTATTGTCTTTGGTGAGTGTCCTACATACAAGTAGTTAGAAAGTTTGAACTTGGATTGTAGTCAAAGCAATCTATAAAAATTTAGATAAAATCAAAAAAAAACAAAAAAGAGACAATTCTTTTAGCATGATCTCATATATATACAATCAAATAGAAAGGTGAAAATCATTAGTTGGTCAAAAACATAAAACTAAACAAAAGAAAGGTAGTATGATATATATATTTTTGAATTAGGGAAATAATAAAAAAAAGTTAAATACTTTTACATGGTTGTATTATTCATTTTGATACCTTCATTTTGGCATAAATGAGAGCTTAAACAGAGTCCCGAGTCAAAAGTTATGGCCTCTGAAAGATGGCCACTCAAAATGGAAAATGAATTCACTGATCACTTTGACAAAATCATTGGGCAGCATTTTTTTAAAAGTTAGTAGCATTTTTGTCAAAGTTGGCAGCGATTTCGTAAAAAAAAAAGTGATATTATTAGAAAATGGAAAAATTATTGAAATTAGTAGTGATTTTGTCAAACATAATAGCATTCTTGCTAGGAAAAAAGTGAAATCATTAGAAAATGGTGAAATTTTAGAACTTAATAGCACTTTTGTCAAACATAGCATTTTTGTTAAAAAAAGTGAAATTGTTAGAAAATGGTGAAATTGTAGAACATAGTAGTGATTTTGTCAAACTCAGTAGCATTTTTTTAAATTGAGTAGAATTTTTGTCAAATACAGTAGTGATTTTGTCAAATATAGTAGTGATTTCGTTAAAACATAAAACAAATGTAGGAAAAAAGACAATTTCATTATTTTGTCTAATAATTTCATTGAAAAGCATTTCAAAATCATTATTATGTAGGAAAAGTTTAAAACTGAGTAGGAAAATTTGAGACAACTTATAGTCCATACCAGATAAAAAATAAATGAGATTAAATGCAAAAGATAGACAAAAATAACAAAAAACCAAAAAAGCAATGTTATCTAAATGCAAAAAGAAAACAAGAAGGTTAAAATATGAGGGTAGGTCCCACTGGGTATGCCAAAAATGTATGAATTAAAAAGTGCAAAGGCAAAGAACATGTCTATTCTAAGA
>JARHVA010009179.1:215000-225000 GCA_037957365.1 Torreya grandis
AAGCTAAAAGTAGATTTCCTAGGTGTTTATCTACATAAAAAAATATTATAAATGTATAAATTCATCCCATTAACATGTTACAACCAGATATAACATTCACCAAGATTTATAAGTGAAGTTGGACCCCCAATTGGCTATAGGTCACTTCAAGGCCTAATAGGCTTAGCATGTATCCTACTAATTTGACCATTTTGAATGATCTCTCATGTATGGGCTGGTGTATCATGATCTTTCACACCTCATTAATTCTCAAAAAATCATCACATAACTTCCCAAGCACTCCTCATTCTTTCTTCACATTTACCAACTAGGCCTAATTGTATCTTGCTTAGTTGAGAAGTATGCACAAGTATTTTGACCATTTTTAGAGTTATGAGCTTTGTTTAGTGTTTCATATAACATATTAACCTTAAATAAACATCAAAATATTGTTATTGAGGTTCCTAAATCTTTATATCAAGTTTTTTAACCTTTGTGGCTTTATTTACTTGTTTTGCCTTAACCTTGATTTTTTTGACTTGCTGACCTATGAGATAAAAAAATGAGATATATCCATTTATTTCAAGGAAAATTGAATGTTTTATGAGTTTTTATTATGTATTAATAAATATTTTTACCAAATTTATAATTTAGGTTCATCCATTTAGGCACCTAACCAACTTAATTTATCCAAAAAAGGCCTCTAAAAGGACTATTTTCTTGCATTTTCACTTCCACCTAAGAATGACCTCTCAAGGTTATTTAAAATATTCTTATGTTCTTAAAAAATTTATCCAAATTTAATTCATGCTCAATAATATTTTAATTCATCTAAAACCACTCTTATTCCTTATATTCTTCATCCTTACCCATTGAGCAGCATGGATCTCGTAGTACAACCATATGGACTACTACCTTTGGTCTAGTAGGAAAAGTAGATGGTCATCTTGAAATAAGTCATAGAGTATTTATAAACACTTTCTTAATATATTATTAACCATTTTAAAGTTTTTTTAACCTTATTTCTCTTCTTAAGCACATTCATCTATTTAACCTCATCAAAACTGAACACTCAGTTGCAGGTGCATATACGACATTAAAAGGTCTATGTAAGCTTGTTTTACACATACAAAATATTATTAAGGTCATCATGGTATTAAATAATTTTTTAATAATTTAATTTCATCATTTAAATTTTCCTTTTACCCTTTATATTCTCTTTGAACTCACGAGACTAAATTCTCCCTCTTGACTGTGATACCATGTTTCCTTGATTCATATAGGTGTGTATTTACCTAATGGACCTTGGTCATGATGTGTGAAGACTCTCCTTGAATATTTTAATTCAAATAGAATATTATAATTCATTTATTCACATTTTATTGGCTAAAACACCAACAATACACATTTTTTAGGTCACTATCTCCATATTTAGTTGTAGGTGCACATTTCCTTGAGAAGGGACACTTGTAGCTGTTCATGAAGATTGAAAAACTATACACCAATATCATAAGATTGATATTCATGCTTATTTTACACACCATTAAATTAATAGTACAATTCCAATCATGATAATATGTTTTCTTTACTCTTGGGATGTCAATTGTCATTCAAACCTCAAATCCTATAGATGTTAATGCAAGGTTTTAGTGATTTTATAAGCAACTTTGAGGCTCCAAATAGTTAGGCTCCATCAATCCTCTTGGATTAATCCTTGGAGTAGTTATTATCCATGATATATGATATAAGTTATACCTATCTATATGTTTCAAATATCTTTGTAACCTTGTTATAATATATCTACAAAATGCCTTAGATCTCTATTTTTACTTCTTAGGGAAGAAGTCCTTGAGTTTAGTCCTTGCCTCTTGAAAAATGGTTTACTTTTAAATTTTTCCATTAGAAACATCATATATTTATACAATGTTGAAATCACATTTTAGGAACCAAAATAAGTTTTTACCATGTTTCATCCTTCTGTACAAGTGCCTTCATGGCTCTGTGGTACCACTTGTAGGTAGGCATTTGTACATACACATGCAGTGGTTAAACTTGGGTAGAATACAAGGTGTGTAGGTTTTTGATCAATTATATGTTTTCAAAAAGTATCCCAATGTACTCTTATAATTCTTAATATATTGAAACACATATCAAACTTTCCACCTCTCAGCATGACATCATCAAGGAGGCTATTGTAGGTGTGTATGGGTTGTATGCAGGAAGTGAGCATGGAATGGAGAAATATGTATGTATTAATGGTCCCATGAACCAATTAAAGTCATTTTAAATCCTTAAAATTAATTATTTTAATCAATTATATCATAATAAAAGATTCATAACATTTATTCCAACATGAAAACCTCTAGTAAACATCTAGAACAAATCATACAAGTATAGCTAGTGACTGTTTAGTGTGATGAAGGAGCTTGTAACCAATATTTTACTTAAAAAAACATAAAAATTAAAAATATTTGGATCTTAATTACTTGAACCAAATGATACACATTCATCATAATTCCATGAACAAGCTAAACAAGTCTCATACATGTGACTGCAAGTGGGAATGAGTAAAGAGTTGACTATGAGGTATTCATGACTGCATATTTGATAAAAACATGGTGTTATGAGATTAAAAATTAATATAGGTGATAATATAAATTTAATACCTATGGTAAACCATATTAAATATACATGATACCTCTACAAGGAACTAACATTCTTCAAACAAGGAGAACTTTGATTGAGACCTCACATAGTGACACCTTCCTACAACATGAGAAAACTTACCTATTAAAACACCATGAAACATGAAAAAAATAATGAATATCATATTATAATATATCTGAATCCTATGGATTCAACATCATCAATTGTATTGTATAGACCTATCCAAAATAGATCAAAACCTATAGGCTACAGGAAATATTAAATAGAAAGACATAGTCAGCTTGTAAAGGATAGTTCATAAAGCATGATTGACCAATATTAAAAAAAAAATTTAAATTTATCTATATATGTTTAATACCACCTCCAAAAATCATTTTACCTGAGACATCTTCAATTGTCCATACCAAGCATAAACCTACTAATCATTTTTATGTGTCTAGAAAGACAAAGAAGGAGAAGAATGGTTTTAGCTCAAAAAATGGAACTTAAAAATCATGTAAAGCATGTAAATTAACATAATGAATATTAATATATGTTTAATGGATTTATCTCATGTGTTACCTTCCCCCATGGGCCATACAAGTGAAAAACTCCCTCTTTTTAGTTGGTTTCTTCATTTTCAGATAAATAACCTACAAGCTTCAGATAAGTCTACCATTCTTGATAGGAAATATAACATATTGTATTTTTATAAGGAAAATAGGACACTTATACACCTTTAAAATCATTGCACTTGCATGTATGACCCCTAAATGCCTATTAAATGAATTAAAATGACATATTGACTAATTAGGCTATGATCAAGGCTAACAGTGTTGAATGACATCAAAAACATATAGTACACCCTATGAAACAATATTAAACCCCTATAAACCTATAAATATCAAATTTTTAACTATATGGGTTCCAATTTGACCTACAGGGTCAAATTTGGTCAACAAATTGGTGACTCATATGGGTACTATGATTGTTATATTAACTAACCCAATCACCTTATCAATCCATTAGGATTAAAGAGTCATCTAAAGTTTGAGACACAAAAAGAAGACTTTGACATAAATATTTTATCAAGACAAGACCAATGACTACCTTAACCACACAAAACAAAAGCCACACACAAAGCAAAAGCAAACACACACGTACTTCATGAACACTTATGGAACACACACACTAAACTAAAAAAAAATGACTCAAACACTAACTAACCTAAGATTAAAACTCTCTCCTAGATCAAAGGGAAAGTTTGAAACCTTTATTTCTTCATTACATGAAGGAATGAATGAGACATATAGTCTTTTAATCCTTGACATTGATGTCTCTAATTTTTTCATAATGTTTGCCAACTTCATTGGCATGATGTTCAATGAGAAACAAGTAGTTACAAATAAGTTGGATATGGAAATTAACTCTTCTTACATCCAAAAATCCTCAACCTTCTCATATGGATCCTCAATTACAACCTCTGATGGTGTTTTAATAAGGCATACCTTGTTGATCTTCATAGTGCTCTCAGTAAGATTAGGTTTCTTCTCATCTACAAGTTCTTATAGATCATCAAGGATATTTTCATAGTCTACTCAATCTTGGTCATTATCCTCCATGTAAGACTCTTTCTTCACCTTGTTATGTACTTGACTCTCAACTTGGTAAAGCTCTTCAATCTCATAAAAAAACTTCATTTGTAGCTACCAATCATCTTTGTCTTGTTTACCATCTATAAATGTTACCTCTTCAATATTATCTTCTTGATGTATGAGGTCATCAATCTAGTGTTATTAAATCTCCAATGCATTTGAGGGTTGTTAAAAATTAGGATAAGGTATTGGGTCATCCTTAAGAACAACTTCCACCTTGGTCTCAAGAGAATTTTCTAGGACTGCAGCCTCTTTGGGGATGACTTGAAATTGTTCTCCATCCTTAATATCACATTCATATTCATCATTGAGAATATTATCCACAATTTTTATGATCATATGTATATCCTTACTCAATTACCTTCCTCTTCAAGTGTTTTTCACATTCCTCGTAGACAGCTGTAATAGAGTCTTTAACATGTTTATTTTCATGCAAGAAGTAAGAATTGCATTTGTGACCACCAAAGGGAGTCTCTATAATTATTTCCTCTTATTAAAAATTTATGAAATTTTTAGGGATCACAAATTACATATTATCTATCATAACCTAAATTTTATTCTCAAGGGCTTCAAGATATTCCTTCTCCTTCTCCTTTTTGGTGATGCCAAGACTAGGCATCTTAAAATCATGTGACCTAGCCCAATGAGGCTGCCAAGGAGGCATGTTTTCTTCAATAAAGAGTTATAAATTATTATGAACCAACTAATAATATTTATGTTACATTAACACATGTACATTAAGGTAAAGGGTGATGGGGTGAGGATAATATGAACTAGTTGGTAGAGGTGGAACATAGAACTCAAAATCAGATTGAGAATGAATTTTAGGGGATTCTTTTGGGAGCTTTTAAGGAAGGGGAGGTAGGGATTAGGATATAATAGATTGGTTTTATTCCTTACATTTTATAATTAATCCATTTAAATATAAATGGGACTGATTATTCTATTTAGGAAGGTTAGATGGGGTGTGTTTAGGCATAGGAGCTTCTTTTGGGTCTAAACCTTCCATCACACTTTGACTAAGGAATTTCATCCTTGACTCTAAATCTTCAATTTGATTGGCTAGGTTCTTTTGGAAAAGTCTCTCTTGAATTTTATGGGCTTAATCATGAGGATAAGTAGTAAAATAGGGATCATATGGAGGATAAGAGGTTTCTTGAGGAAGGGTGGGGGTGACTTGCATAGGATCAAGCTCTTTCTCAACATCACACTCTTTATCTAAGATTTTATTTTCTTTCTTTCCCCATGATTCCACTACCTTATTACAGATTAGGATTTTAGTATTATGAGTATCTTCTTGAGTTATTGATAAAATTTAATGAATGGATGAAGTTTTTAATAATCTTGGAATATCCTTAGGCTTGAACTCTCCACCTTGTCTCCAACTTGGGATTTCATATATAGAGGTCAATTCTTGAGGTGGGGATATAATGGGAGAGAGAAATGGGGAATTATATTACACTTAATTTAATAATTATAGGTATTTATGAATCTAATTATTATCAAACTCAATCTACCTATCAAGATTTGCTTTAAAAATATGGTTTCTCTTTCCAACTCTCTCTTCCAGTTGATTGGAGAAAAGATGACTTTGATAAGCTTGATTGGGCTTATGAGTAGGGATCAAGTAGGTAGAAATATTTGGGAGGTGGATATGAGGGCTAATAAATTTTTTGAGGTTGTTCCTCATTAATTCTTAGCCTATATTCCAAGGATGAAACTAGGGCACTAACATCTAGCATCTCACTTGTGAGCCTTTGCCAATTGGCTCTCTTAATAGGTCCCCAGTCTATTTCAACCATATATAATGCATATCTTATCTTATGAATTAAATTATTAGGAATATATTAACCATTTCCCCTAAGTGTTTCAAGATCCAACATATACTTTTCATATCCCAAGAGTGTTTTCTTGAAATTTGTAATGGACTAATTAGAGGAGTGACTAGGTTGACTAGGAGAAGCAAAATACTGAGGATGTTGGTTATATGACTAATAAAACTCATGATAATGTTGAAAATGGTCATATTTTATTTGGTGATAATCATATTTAAATTGGTAAGGATCATGTAAAGGCTAATAGGGAATGCCATAAGCTTGACAAACCTCACCAACTTGTGTAAAACAATACTCAACACTAAAGTCAACCATGGAACTTCATTAGGAAGAAAGAACATAAGGAATGATTATAAAAAATCTTTAGAAGGAATACATGGGATTATTGGATAGATTATGTAATATTAGATTCACCATTGATGTTTAGATAGATGCCTCTGAAGGCTGATGTGTTGAAATATGACACCCAAAAATCTTTCAACTTTTTGGATTAAGAGTCCCACCAAGCATACCAAAAACTATTTTCACCTACATTTTCACCCTTTGAGGAGATTTATCATCTCTCCTCATCCAAGTGGCATAATTGAAACACCTTTAGGCGGTGGGTAGCCTAATAATGAGGTAAAACTCTAGGTAGGGATAACTCCCTTGATGTACCACTTGTACAACACTACTAAACCTAAAATTTGTGATAGAAAATGGAGAGATAAAACTAAAATAAAACTATCCTAAGGGAGGTGATACACAAAAATATTTTATTACTACCAACTAGATGCATGTTACACATGAGAACAAGGGACTAACTCAACATGCACTTCTCCAATCTGCATCTTCTCACATTAATATTTCATTATGAGGTTATGGATGAATGTTTAGGCTAGGAGGACTAGACAAGAGGTATAAAATGACACTATTGACTAGGTTAACTCACTAAACCTTGAAACTTCCTATAACACTTCACATGACCTACAAGAAGAAGCTTTCCAACTATAAATAGGTGAGAGAATGGGATAACATGTTAAGGAAATCATAGTTATCACTAAGTAAGATCAATAATCCAAGTAAAACATGCTATGAATAGTCATGAAAGAGGTAAAATTCAGTATTATTATTGATAAAATGTTATGTAAATGAGAGAATATTTTCCCTACTCATGTGGAACATAGTTTATAAAGGCCAAAATGGCTAGTTCTTATAGAACTTGAGAGAGAGAGGAGAATAAATAAGTCCAAAGGTCACAAGGACACTTGTCAAGATGAGAATAAGAGTTAAATGTACATTATAAGAAGATTTTAAATGAACCATGCAATTTTAGGAAGCACAAGTGTCACCCCAAGTCATTAAACTCATGAAAAGTGGCATGAAATTCCCTTTACTGGCTCAGAAAACTACCTTCATGATTTATCCCTATTTGAACATCCCAAAAATAACTATGAATAGGTTTTATGATTTTAATGAGAGGGAAGGATTTCATACATGCCTCTCCATACATTTTTTTAGTCTTGGTCATCTATAATCATTTGTAAATGAGATATCACTACTTATACTCAAAGAAAACTCCTCTTTTAGTCACCCCTCACACTTGGATTTCAAAAAGGCATCATTTTTACATGAAGATACATAAAATTATGTTAATAACATGTTTCAAGACACTCCATGGACTTAGAGGCATAAATCACACATTAAAATCACTTCCACTTAGAGTTTCCACACTTCTCACTACCATGTTCACTATGCTAGTTTTGACTAGCTAAGATGAAGCTATTTGTTAGGGAACTTAGGAGTTTTTATAAATCAATAAATTATTATGGGGAGTTATCTTAAGTCTTAATATTCCCCTTGATATGATTGGCATATTTAGACTCCTTCTAGAACCTACAAAACACACAAAAAGGTCAAGAATACCCTATTTTGTACCCCATCCATACAATTCCATACATATAATATTGATGGTATGGGACCTAAATGAGTCCTCTACATCCTATTATCATCATTCTAGACAAAATATTCCATTTAATTAACTCTCTAACTTCATTTACTTTATTAGGTTTTGACTAAGGGTTTACAAGGGTTTAAAGCAATTTCCACTCTTAGGCTTTATTCATAAAGACCTGACATTGAAGTTGAAACCAAATATAATTATATCAGAGTTTAATTCACCTATTAACCCCTCTAAACTTCCTTTACCTCCATGTAAATCCTCATGAATGTGTGAGCATTTAAAATCACCCTATTGAGCTTGTTTTTACATTTCCTGCATGCTTAGACTATGGTTGAGCTAAAATTAGATTTCTTAGGGGTTTATATACATATCACAATCTCAAAAATTTCTAAATTCATTCCTTGAACATGTTCCAACTAGATATAACACTTACCAAGAGCTAGAACTAAAGTTGGCCCCCCATTAGCTTTAGGTCACTTCAAGGCTTAATAGGCTTAGCATGTATCCTGCTAATTTGACCATTTGGAATGATATCTCATGGTTGGTATATTGTCTCATTATTTTTAACACCTCATTAAATCTAACAAATTCATCACATAACTTCCCAAGGACTCCTCATTCTTTCTTCTCATTCACCAACTAGGCCTAATTGTAGCTTGCTTGCTTGAGTAATATGCACAAGTGTTTTGACCATTTTTAGAGGTATAAGATTTGTTTAGTGTTTCCTAGCACTTATTAACCTTCCATACACCTAAAAATATTCTCTTTTAGGTTCCCAAATCTTTCTATCAAGTATTTTACCCTTTTTGGCTTTAATTGTAGGCAACTTTGAGGCTCCAAACAATTAGGCTCCATCAATCCTCTTGGATTCATCCTTGGCATAATTCTTCTACATGCTAGAGGATAAAAGGTCTACCTATCTATATGTTTCAAATATCTATGTAACCTTGTTATAATATATCTATAAAAATGCCTTGGATATTTGTTTTTACTTTTTAGGGAAGAAGTCCTTGAATAGAATCCTTGCCTCTTGAAAAATGGTTTACCTTTCCATTTGTCCATTAGAAACCTCATATAGGTATAAAATGTTTAAATCACATTTTATTAACCAAAATAAGGTTTTACCCTATTTCATCCTTCCATACAATTACTCTCGTGGCTCTGTGGTACCACTTGTAGGTGGGCATTTGCATATACATAGGTAATGGGTAAGCTTGGGAAGACTATAAGGTGTATAGGTTTTTGATCACTTATATGTTTCTACCAAGTATTAAAATTCACTCTTAACAATATTAATATATTTAAACACATAAAACTTTCCACCTCTTATCATGACATCATCAAGGAGGCTATTATAAGTGTGTATGGGTTGTATGTAGGCTATGAGCATGGAATGGAACAATATGTATGGATGAATGATCATATGAACCACTCAAAATCATTTTCAATCCTTAAAATTCATTATTTTCATCAATTATATCCTAATTTAAGCTCCATAAAATCTATTCCAACATGAAAACCTCTATCAAACATCTAGAATAGAGCATACAAGTATAACAAGTGACTATTTGGTGTGATGAAGGAGCTTGTAACTAGTCTTGCACTTCCCCAAACATCCAAATAAAAAATAATTATCTCTTGATGACTTGAACCAAATGATACAACTTCATTACAGTTCCATGAACAAGCTAAATAAGTCTCATACATGTGACTGTAAGTGGGAATGAGCAAGGAGTTGACTGTGAGGTGTTCATGACTACATATTTGATCAAAATATGGTTTTATGAGACTAAAAATGAAGATAGGTGATCATATGTATTTGAGACCTATGGCACACCATATTAAATATACATGATACCTCTATAGGGAACCAACGTTCTATAAATAAGGAGAACTTTGACTGAGACCTCATATGGTGACATCTTCCTACAACATGAGATAAC
>JARHVA010009179.1:230000-237500 GCA_037957365.1 Torreya grandis
TTTCCACTTATTATCCTATATATGTTTAATACCACCTCCAAAAATCATTTTACCTGAGACATCTTCAATTGTCCATACCAAGCATAAACCTACTAATCATTTTTATGTGTCTAGAAAGACAAAGAAGGAGAAGAATGGTTTTAGCTCAAAAAATGGAACTTAAAAATCATGTAAAGCATGTAAATTAACATAATGAATATTAATATATGTTTAATGGATTTATCTCATGTGTTACCTTCCCCCATGGGCCATACAAGTGAAAAACTCCCTCTTTTTAGTTGGTTTCTTCATTTTCAGATAAATAACCTACAAGCTTCAGATAAGTCTACCATTCTTGATAGGAAATATAACATATTGTATTTTTATAAGGAAAATAGGACACTTATACACCTTTAAAATCATTGCACTTGCATGTATGACCCCTAAATGCCTATTAAATGAATTAAAATGACATATTGACTAATTAGGCTATGATCAAGGCTAACAGTGTTGAATGACATCAAAAACATATAGTACACCCTATGAAACAATATTAAACCCCTATAAACCTATAAATATCAAATTTTTAACTATATGGGTTCCAATTTGACCTACAGGGTCAAATTTGGTCAACAAATTGGTGACTCATATGGGTACTATGATTGTTATATTAACTAACCCAATCACCTTATCAATCCATTAGGATTAAAGAGTCATCTAAAGTTTGAGACACAAAAAGAAGACTTTGACATAAATATTTTATCAAGACAAGACCAATGACTACCTTAACCACACAAAACAAAAGCCACACACAAAGCAAAAGCAAACACACACGTACTTCATGAACACTTATGGAACACACACACTAAACTAAAAAAAAATGACTCAAACACTAACTAACCTAAGATTAAAACTCTCTCCTAGATCAAAGGGAAAGTTTGAAACCTTTATTTCTTCATTACATGAAGGAATGAATGAGACATATAGTCTTTTAATCCTTGACATTGATGTCTCTAATTTTTTCATAATGTTTGCCAACTTCATTGGCATGATGTTCAATGAGAAACAAGTAGTTACAAATAAGTTGGATATGGAAATTAACTCTTCTTACATCCAAAAATCCTCAACCTTCTCATATGGATCCTCAATTACAACCTCTGATGGTGTTTTAATAAGGCATACCTTGTTGATCTTCATAGTGCTCTCAGTAAGATTAGGTTTCTTCTCATCTACAAGTTCTTATAGATCATCAAGGATATTTTCATAGTCTACTCAATCTTGGTCATTATCCTCCATGTAAGACTCTTTCTTCACCTTGTTATGTACTTGACTCTCAACTTGGTAAAGCTCTTCAATCTCATAAAAAAACTTCATTTGTAGCTACCAATCATCTTTGTCTTGTTTACCATCTATAAATGTTACCTCTTCAATATTATCTTCTTGATGTATGAGGTCATCAATCTAGTGTTATTAAATCTCCAATGCATTTGAGGGTTGTTAAAAATTAGGATAAGGTATTGGGTCATCCTTAAGAACAACTTCCACCTTGGTCTCAAGAGAATTTTCTAGGACTGCAGCCTCTTTGGGGATGACTTGAAATTGTTCTCCATCCTTAATATCACATTCATATTCATCATTGAGAATATTATCCACAATTTTTATGATCATATGTATATCCTTACTCAATTACCTTCCTCTTCAAGTGTTTTTCACATTCCTCGTAGACAGCTGTAATAGAGTCTTTAACATGTTTATTTTCATGCAAGAAGTAAGAATTGCATTTGTGACCACCAAAGGGAGTCTCTATAATTATTTCCTCTTATTAAAAATTTATGAAATTTTTAGGGATCACAAATTACATATTATCTATCATAACCTAAATTTTATTCTCAAGGGCTTCAAGATATTCCTTCTCCTTCTCCTTTTTGGTGATGCCAAGACTAGGCATCTTAAAATCATGTGACCTAGCCCAATGAGGCTGCCAAGGAGGCATGTTTTCTTCAATAAAGAGTTATAAATTATTATGAACCAACTAATAATATTTATGTTACATTAACACATGTACATTAAGGTAAAGGGTGATGGGGTGAGGATAATATGAACTAGTTGGTAGAGGTGGAACATAGAACTCAAAATCAGATTGAGAATGAATTTTAGGGGATTCTTTTGGGAGCTTTTAAGGAAGGGGAGGTAGGGATTAGGATATAATAGATTGGTTTTATTCCTTACATTTTATAATTAATCCATTTAAATATAAATGGGACTGATTATTCTATTTAGGAAGGTTAGATGGGGTGTGTTTAGGCATAGGAGCTTCTTTTGGGTCTAAACCTTCCATCACACTTTGACTAAGGAATTTCATCCTTGACTCTAAATCTTCAATTTGATTGGCTAGGTTCTTTTGGAAAAGTCTCTCTTGAATTTTATGGGCTTAATCATGAGGATAAGTAGTAAAATAGGGATCATATGGAGGATAAGAGGTTTCTTGAGGAAGGGTGGGGGTGACTTGCATAGGATCAAGCTCTTTCTCAACATCACACTCTTTATCTAAGATTTTATTTTCTTTCTTTCCCCATGATTCCACTACCTTATTACAGATTAGGATTTTAGTATTATGAGTATCTTCTTGAGTTATTGATAAAATTTAATGAATGGATGAAGTTTTTAATAATCTTGGAATATCCTTAGGCTTGAACTCTCCACCTTGTCTCCAACTTGGGATTTCATATATAGAGGTCAATTCTTGAGGTGGGGATATAATGGGAGAGAGAAATGGGGAATTATATTACACTTAATTTAATAATTATAGGTATTTATGAATCTAATTATTATCAAACTCAATCTACCTATCAAGATTTGCTTTAAAAATATGGTTTCTCTTTCCAACTCTCTCTTCCAGTTGATTGGAGAAAAGATGACTTTGATAAGCTTGATTGGGCTTATGAGTAGGGATCAAGTAGGTAGAAATATTTGGGAGGTGGATATGAGGGCTAATAAATTTTTTGAGGTTGTTCCTCATTAATTCTTAGCCTATATTCCAAGGATGAAACTAGGGCACTAACATCTAGCATCTCACTTGTGAGCCTTTGCCAATTGGCTCTCTTAATAGGTCCCCAGTCTATTTCAACCATATATAATGCATATCTTATCTTATGAATTAAATTATTAGGAATATATTAACCATTTCCCCTAAGTGTTTCAAGATCCAACATATACTTTTCATATCCCAAGAGTGTTTTCTTGAAATTTGTAATGGACTAATTAGAGGAGTGACTAGGTTGACTAGGAGAAGCAAAATACTGAGGATGTTGGTTATATGACTAATAAAACTCATGATAATGTTGAAAATGGTCATATTTTATTTGGTGATAATCATATTTAAATTGGTAAGGATCATGTAAAGGCTAATAGGGAATGCCATAAGCTTGACAAACCTCACCAACTTGTGTAAAACAATACTCAACACTAAAGTCAACCATGGAACTTCATTAGGAAGAAAGAACATAAGGAATGATTATAAAAAATCTTTAGAAGGAATACATGGGATTATTGGATAGATTATGTAATATTAGATTCACCATTGATGTTTAGATAGATGCCTCTGAAGGCTGATGTGTTGAAATATGACACCCAAAAATCTTTCAACTTTTTGGATTAAGAGTCCCACCAAGCATACCAAAAACTATTTTCACCTACATTTTCACCCTTTGAGGAGATTTATCATCTCTCCTCATCCAAGTGGCATAATTGAAACACCTTTAGGCGGTGGGTAGCCTAATAATGAGGTAAAACTCTAGGTAGGGATAACTCCCTTGATGTACCACTTGTACAACACTACTAAACCTAAAATTTGTGATAGAAAATGGAGAGATAAAACTAAAATAAAACTATCCTAAGGGAGGTGATACACAAAAATATTTTATTACTACCAACTAGATGCATGTTACACATGAGAACAAGGGACTAACTCAACATGCACTTCTCCAATCTGCATCTTCTCACATTAATATTTCATTATGAGGTTATGGATGAATGTTTAGGCTAGGAGGACTAGACAAGAGGTATAAAATGACACTATTGACTAGGTTAACTCACTAAACCTTGAAACTTCCTATAACACTTCACATGACCTACAAGAAGAAGCTTTCCAACTATAAATAGGTGAGAGAATGGGATAACATGTTAAGGAAATCATAGTTATCACTAAGTAAGATCAATAATCCAAGTAAAACATGCTATGAATAGTCATGAAAGAGGTAAAATTCAGTATTATTATTGATAAAATGTTATGTAAATGAGAGAATATTTTCCCTACTCATGTGGAACATAGTTTATAAAGGCCAAAATGGCTAGTTCTTATAGAACTTGAGAGAGAGAGGAGAATAAATAAGTCCAAAGGTCACAAGGACACTTGTCAAGATGAGAATAAGAGTTAAATGTACATTATAAGAAGATTTTAAATGAACCATGCAATTTTAGGAAGCACAAGTGTCACCCCAAGTCATTAAACTCATGAAAAGTGGCATGAAATTCCCTTTACTGGCTCAGAAAACTACCTTCATGATTTATCCCTATTTGAACATCCCAAAAATAACTATGAATAGGTTTTATGATTTTAATGAGAGGGAAGGATTTCATACATGCCTCTCCATACATTTTTTTAGTCTTGGTCATCTATAATCATTTGTAAATGAGATATCACTACTTATACTCAAAGAAAACTCCTCTTTTAGTCACCCCTCACACTTGGATTTCAAAAAGGCATCATTTTTACATGAAGATACATAAAATTATGTTAATAACATGTTTCAAGACACTCCATGGACTTAGAGGCATAAATCACACATTAAAATCACTTCCACTTAGAGTTTCCACACTTCTCACTACCATGTTCACTATGCTAGTTTTGACTAGCTAAGATGAAGCTATTTGTTAGGGAACTTAGGAGTTTTTATAAATCAATAAATTATTATGGGGAGTTATCTTAAGTCTTAATATTCCCCTTGATATGATTGGCATATTTAGACTCCTTCTAGAACCTACAAAACACACAAAAAGGTCAAGAATACCCTATTTTGTACCCCATCCATACAATTCCATACATATAATATTGATGGTATGGGACCTAAATGAGTCCTCTACATCCTATTATCATCATTCTAGACAAAATATTCCATTTAATTAACTCTCTAACTTCATTTACTTTATTAGGTTTTGACTAAGGGTTTACAAGGGTTTAAAGCAATTTCCACTCTTAGGCTTTATTCATAAAGACCTGACATTGAAGTTGAAACCAAATATAATTATATCAGAGTTTAATTCACCTATTAACCCCTCTAAACTTCCTTTACCTCCATGTAAATCCTCATGAATGTGTGAGCATTTAAAATCACCCTATTGAGCTTGTTTTTACATTTCCTGCATGCTTAGACTATGGTTGAGCTAAAATTAGATTTCTTAGGGGTTTATATACATATCACAATCTCAAAAATTTCTAAATTCATTCCTTGAACATGTTCCAACTAGATATAACACTTACCAAGAGCTAGAACTAAAGTTGGCCCCCCATTAGCTTTAGGTCACTTCAAGGCTTAATAGGCTTAGCATGTATCCTGCTAATTTGACCATTTGGAATGATATCTCATGGTTGGTATATTGTCTCATTATTTTTAACACCTCATTAAATCTAACAAATTCATCACATAACTTCCCAAGGACTCCTCATTCTTTCTTCTCATTCACCAACTAGGCCTAATTGTAGCTTGCTTGCTTGAGTAATATGCACAAGTGTTTTGACCATTTTTAGAGGTATAAGATTTGTTTAGTGTTTCCTAGCACTTATTAACCTTCCATACACCTAAAAATATTCTCTTTTAGGTTCCCAAATCTTTCTATCAAGTATTTTACCCTTTTTGGCTTTAATTGTAGGCAACTTTGAGGCTCCAAACAATTAGGCTCCATCAATCCTCTTGGATTCATCCTTGGCATAATTCTTCTACATGCTAGAGGATAAAAGGTCTACCTATCTATATGTTTCAAATATCTATGTAACCTTGTTATAATATATCTATAAAAATGCCTTGGATATTTGTTTTTACTTTTTAGGGAAGAAGTCCTTGAATAGAATCCTTGCCTCTTGAAAAATGGTTTACCTTTCCATTTGTCCATTAGAAACCTCATATAGGTATAAAATGTTTAAATCACATTTTATTAACCAAAATAAGGTTTTACCCTATTTCATCCTTCCATACAATTACTCTCGTGGCTCTGTGGTACCACTTGTAGGTGGGCATTTGCATATACATAGGTAATGGGTAAGCTTGGGAAGACTATAAGGTGTATAGGTTTTTGATCACTTATATGTTTCTACCAAGTATTAAAATTCACTCTTAACAATATTAATATATTTAAACACATAAAACTTTCCACCTCTTATCATGACATCATCAAGGAGGCTATTATAAGTGTGTATGGGTTGTATGTAGGCTATGAGCATGGAATGGAACAATATGTATGGATGAATGATCATATGAACCACTCAAAATCATTTTCAATCCTTAAAATTCATTATTTTCATCAATTATATCCTAATTTAAGCTCCATAAAATCTATTCCAACATGAAAACCTCTATCAAACATCTAGAATAGAGCATACAAGTATAACAAGTGACTATTTGGTGTGATGAAGGAGCTTGTAACTAGTCTTGCACTTCCCCAAACATCCAAATAAAAAATAATTATCTCTTGATGACTTGAACCAAATGATACAACTTCATTACAGTTCCATGAACAAGCTAAATAAGTCTCATACATGTGACTGTAAGTGGGAATGAGCAAGGAGTTGACTGTGAGGTGTTCATGACTACATATTTGATCAAAATATGGTTTTATGAGACTAAAAATGAAGATAGGTGATCATATGTATTTGAGACCTATGGCACACCATATTAAATATACATGATACCTCTATAGGGAACCAACGTTCTATAAATAAGGAGAACTTTGACTGAGACCTCATATGGTGACATCTTCCTACAACATGAGATAACTTGACAATCAAAACACTGTGAAACATGAAACCAAGAATCAATAGAATATAAGAAGAGATCTAGCATATTATAGAGTAAAAATCAATAATTTAATTATATCAACATAACCAAAATATAATAAAACCTATAGGGTGTAGGAAATATTGAGCAAAAAAACACAATCAACTTGTAAAGCATGGTTCATAAAGCATGGTTAACCAATATTCAAAATCTTGTTATGAAAATTATATTTTCATCAATTTTATTAATGTAAACTTACTATATTATATTATTCCAAGAATATTCATATCTCTCTCAAACCAAAGCTAAGATCAAGTGTATACAAGAGGAGGTGTTACCCATGCAAGGAATCAAACATTGATGAAGACTTATACATATACAAGTTGAGCTCAAAATCTTTTCACTAATTTTCAAGCTCATATTCAAGGGATGTATAACATTGTGTCTATCTTCCAATATCATATTTCTTTAT
>JARHVA010009179.1:242500-354229 GCA_037957365.1 Torreya grandis
GATAATTTATCGTTATAATCCTTACATACTACAACAACCTCTTACAAAGCACCTTGGCCAAGGGAGATATTGAAGCTTGATAGGTTCGTATTCAAAGGTAAGTATTCCTAACTTTATTTCTCCTTTGTAAGAGTAGATAGATATGCATTTGTGCTTATCCTCCATGCATTAGAATTATATATATATATATATATATATATTGACATGAGAATATGTCTTTTATGCATGTTTAGTTTTATGATTTCTAACCCCTACTTTATGCCACAAGCTTTGGTGAGCACTAAATTAAATTTACTTTAGTTGTTATTAGTTTAGGTGAATTATCAAAACCTAAGACCACCTTAGGGTTATTGTATGATTGTGTTATAATAGAGGCTTTGGAACCCTCCTTAGCATGGTGTATTGTGATAAATGATCCCCTAATTGGGTCTATCAGATCCCCATATTGGTCATGATCTCGCTGAACAAATGTATTCCCAATCCAAAAGTGTAGGTATGCTCTATCTTTTCCAAGTTAGGATTGATTTATAAACATGATAAATTTATGATTCATAGATTATGGTGAACCCAACTTGAATCTAACCCTTATAGAAATTGTTTCACTTATTTATTTATTTTATCATTTTTATTATTATATATTTATGATGTTGGGTTGCCTATATTAACACGGTACTAACTTATATGCACAAGTTTAACACATAATCACATCCAAATGACTCTATTATATCTATGTAGGTTCTTTTCCAAGTATAGGATACTAGATTAACTTAGTCAACATAGTAAAAAATTTTAGACTTTAAAACATCTAGTTCATACTACTAAGTTAACCTAGTTGAGCCTATACATTTTCAATCATCAAATTCAGGCTACTAGGTCAACCCAATCGACCCTGTACATTTTAGGCACTCAGTAACAAGATTCTAAAAAGCTTGGTTGACCCTATTTCCAAGATTTAAAATTATATATAAATTTTATTTGACAATAATCTCACTTCTCTGCATCTTCAAACCCACCAAGGTTCATTTCTATCCTTTCTCTCTTTCCTTACAATCTTTCTTTTCATAGTTTGTAGTCTTTAAAACTACCCATGTACAATCAACTAGATTGAATCTGTCAACCTAATTTTATATTTTGTGTGTTTTTTGGATAACTAGGTCAACTATATAAACCCTATTCATTTTTAAACCTTTTCCGTCCTTAGTACAGAGGTGACACTATCAACAATGTTTTGTATTCTATGCATACATTGTCAACTAAATTGACTCTGTACTATGTTTAAAAGTTTGAATTAACTCTTATATGCTAGTAATTAGCTCTTACCTTAATTTCTTGTTTCTTTCATGATTATAATAGTTCACATAGTCTAATTAATTAGTTTTCAGTATACCATTTAGTTTCACTATTTTCTATTTTATACACACATGACCAAATCACAAAATATTAGACAAGCATTTTAAAAATTGTCTACCCAAGGCCTACCTACTTATATTTTATCACCAAGGGGGAGGCTAACTTTATTTTATATCTAAATATAAGCATATGGTTAATGGTATATTATGGCTAAACACTCAACACCCTTATCATTTTAGTGTGTGAAGTGAGGGGGTACGCCCCAATACCAAGCCTATACCATTTCCAATACAAATCCCTTTCATACCAAACATCTTAAAACCATGCTTAGATTTCTTTCTAGTTCCTTGCTTATAGTCAACTTTCTATCACATTTAAAAGATTCTAATAATCTAACAACATTTAGGTTGACCACCTAGTTAGCTTTTAATTTTCAAGTTGATTTCTTGCTCTTTGCTCAAATTGTGTGTTGTATTGTAAAAAGCTTACATTATGTAGTGTTAGTATAAGGTTTTTTATTGTGTGCCTCAATTGTATCACCTTTATTGATCCAATTGATTATTTATTTCCCTTCAATTCTTGATTTTTTAAATACTTGTAAAATTATTCTTGTTTAAGTGCATAGTCATTTTAGTCAACATAGTATGTTATATATTGTCTATTCTTTCATATCTACTATGCTAGGTTGACCCAATTAACCCTATACATTTTTCCAACCTCTATCTATTGTACTAGGTCAACCTAGTTGACCCTCTATAGTTTTTAGGCCTTGTTCCCTATACTAGGTTGACCTATTCAAATATGTACAATTTTTATCACTTCATATTTCCTTGCTTTCTCATCTCTTTTTCCTAGTTTAGTTTTTCTCCTTCATTATGAATTTTATGTTTGAAGACAACACTGAGTTGAAGTAAATAAACATGATGAATTTTACCAATCCTTATAGGGTTTCCCATATAGAGTATGGATCCTCATTTGGATGAGATTAATGTTCATATAGCCACTCACACAATGAACTATAGGACCCCTCATCATTCCTCTTCATATCATAATCATCTCTGCTCCTTATAAGATCAACCCAAATTAGAGTATATCACTAAAATTCTTTTCTTTATTTTTTAATTTCCTCAACATCGAGGAAAAGATCCCTTTACCTTTTACCATTTCATGATTAGTGGTCAAGTTGAAGAGCCTCATTCACTTACTCCCACATTATTAAATATATTTGGGGGTACCACTTTCTTTGATTCTCATCCTCTTCCCTTGATTATGACCCCTTCTCATACCATGAACTCTTCCTCTTTAACCACTTCTACCTCCATGCCTAGTATATCCACTAATAGGGTAGGTTATAAATCTAGTGGGCCTCTTATATGATCCATTATCATTAGTCCTTATACTATTGCATCATTTGATACCCAAAAGTAATCATGATTCTATTACTTCTTCTTCTCATCCATTCACTAGTTTATCTTTTGCTTCACAATCAAAATTTGCCATTAGTGCCTCATATTCTCATAGTTCCTCTCAATCTCCCTCTAATGCTTTTAATAGTGATAAAATTACCAATAAAACCCACCAAATCTTGTTACAAACACTTAATTAAATGAATACTTTTCAAATTCATAATATAAATGAAATGATGAGAATACAAAATCACCCTTTCCATCTTCAAACTCATCCTCAACCAATGACTTGGGGCACACATAATCAAAATGATCCCCTTCCTCATCTTTGATATTATAAATTAAATATCATTCCTCAACCTCCTTTTATCAACAAAACCATTAAGCATATTGAAAATGAGCCTCTTACCACTCAAATTTCTAATATTGATATATGAGGTATCACCCCTACCATTTATTATAATGGATCAATTGATCTTACCTTCATCTTAAAACATTTTAAAATATATATAAATATTGGGTAAAATTTAATACCTTTGATGCTACCAATCTCTTATCCAAAAACCTTATGGGTGACGCCTTAGATTGGTGTAACCAACTTAGAACTCATTCTATTTCTAGTTTGGAAGATTTAGTAAATGCTCTAGTCCAAGAGTTCTAAACTAATGATCTTCCTAAAAAAACTTTAGCCTACTTCATAAATTATAAACAACTTGAAAACTAAACTACCCAGACTTTTTTTAAAAGGTGGAAAACATTGTCCAATAAATGTGATCATAACATGGACAATGATAAAATTTCCATATCTTTACCAATGCTCTTTTTTTGAAGATACAATATCAAGTCCTCACTCTCTCTCCATGTATTTTGGAAGAGGATATTGACTAATATAAGTGTCAATATTTCCTTTTCCATCAATTCAATCCACCCTAACCTTCTTTGGGTCCTCATATCTTACTTAAGAACAAAAATGATAATGCTACTAGTGATGGTGTTATGGACTCTTATGACACCATTTACACCATTCAAGTTGTTGTTCCCATCCAATCTTTGGCACCTACTCCCCCTTCTCAAAAATATACCAATACTCATTTATTTTCACCAAATACCATCAACATTCGCAAACCCTTATCCTCAACTAAATTACTTAAATTTATACCTAGGCACCTACCATGAGAACTTGATACCACTCATCTTATGAAATCCTGATATGATCCCAACAAGTTTTGTTAATTTCACACTAGTTGGGGTCATTATCATGAGACCTGTAGGTAGATTCATAATTTATCTATATATTTTATTCCTTGTCTTAATTTTTATCATGATTATATCATTTGAAAGTTCAAAAATCCTATGACATTAATTTTAAGTCTCATGAAACACATATTAAATCTCAACCCTTGAATCAAGCTAATTTTCATTTGGCTATCTATAAAGACCCACTTCCTAATCATCAACCTAATAAAGATACCCAAGACAAGCCTAACCCTTCCACCAAAAATGTATAAGTCTTGTTGACCCCACTTCTAAAGATAATGTGGTCAATATGACTAATATTTGAATGGTGGTTTCTTTTATTGATCGTCAAACTATCAATACTCTTCTATTATCCTAAAAATTTTGTGTTGTCCAGGATTCTTCACCAACTCATTTAAATGAGTTATGGAAAGATGACCTTGTAACCTTTGATTAACCAATCCCAAATCCTCCTTTGGATAACACTTACCATTCTATTTCTACTCTCCCTTCATCATTTTTACCTAACACTCATGATATACAAGATTTTATCAACACTTCTTCTATGAACTCTCAACCTACACCTGAATGAACTACTTCATCTTTATATCATAATTCATAACCTTTTTCTATCAACACAACTTCTAATGTACTTCATCTCCTCCTTATAAGTACCTCATTAATCATTATTCACCTATTTCTACCAACTTTATTATAGGTTATGATGAGTGGGATTCCATTATGTAACTCACTAATCTCCCATCCCAAATTCCATTCCTTAAGCTTATGAGGAACTTTCCATATCATATAAATAATTTTATGCAACTATTGTTTGAAATGAGCATCCCTCATTCTCCCTTAGCAGGATGTGAATCAACCTTATCTAGATCTAAAGATAGCATATTACAACAATGTGAAGAGATGTCCATCCATGTTGATGAAACAATGGAAACTTTTCTTTCCTTAAAATTTCTTATCACTTCCATGACTCCTAATGAGATATTGATTCATGCAGATGATCCTCCTTTGTTCATTAGTGTCTAATTAAGTGATATCCAAGTCAATCATGACTTGATTAATGAGGATTCTAGCACATGTGTTGCGTCTCTCAATTTTATCAAAACCCTTAGATATTTTGAATGCAATCTCAAGTCCACATGAAAAACTTGAAAAGGATACAATCAAAGGAAAATTACTCCTTTAGGTTGTGTGTGGCTTCCCATTACCATCCCACCTATCATTGTTCATGTGAAGGTTATGATATTTAACTTTCCTCTTTCTTATAACATCTTACTTGGTAGGTCATGGACTCACCATATGAGAGTAGTAACTTCTTGTGCCTACCAATGAATTAAATTCCATCATAATGGTGTTATCTATAGGATTTAGGATGACACTAACCCTTATAATTTCAAACAATTCTAAGAATGTGGTGTTTTCAAGATTCCTATTCTCAAACCTTTGCCTAGGGTTTCATTTCATGAGTCTCAATGATTCAACTTTCCCATCAATTCCACTCAAGGTTACAACAGTCATCTTGAACTAATTGAGAATATTCCCCATAACCTTTTAGATTTTAATGATGATGAGCTTGATGAGATCAACCTAAAGATTAAAACTTTCAATCTCTCACCTCATCTAATCTCTTAGTTTCTTGCTTCTTTGCAGTTTCATTCTCATAAACCTCTTTGTGATGACATTCTTGTCATTTTGACTAAGACTCAACATTTTATTCACCACACTTCATCTAATGAAAAAATAATCCATACATGCATCATTGATATTCACACACTTGACTATGATGATGGTTACACCTTAGATGATCCATTCCTAGGAAATCTTGTTTAAGCCCATGATGTTAAGATTGTCTATTATCATTCTTCTTTGCTTCAGTGTTTTAATGATTATTCCCATATTCCATCATTTAAAGTTCCTAATTTTAGTATTTTTACTCTTTATCATAGGGCAGAGATGGTAATGACACCTCCAATTTTTGAGGAAACTCATAGGAGTATGCTTATGGATCATTCTATGACTGGGACTTACCACTTTGCTAGGTACCCTAATAACTATAATTTACTTATCCCTGAGATGCATATGACCCTTCCTTAGCCTTCTATAGGTCTTACCCCTCCCTCAATAGATATTTCATCTCATCCCATTCCTACTCCTACTATAGTGGAGCCCATTCTTGTTTATATTATAGTTTAGCCCATTTTTGCTCCTATTATTGAGCCTATCCCTACTTCTGATCTGTTGCTCCTTTTATTGATCCTAGTCCCATTCCTTCCCCGTCATCACCTTATTTATGTGATGGTTTGCTTCTTTTAACTCAAATGGATTCATTACCCACCAAATAAGCCAAAGAGCCTTCCTAAGCTTCTTTCATTCTAATTATACCTCCTCATATGAGTACATATACTAAGCCTATTCCTAGGCATATTTGTTTCTTCTATGGCATAGATAATCATTCCTCCATGCATTATCACAAGTTTTGACAATATATTGATACTTTGTGTCCTTATTCCCCTCAATACTTAGACAAGGACATACCTCTCCCAAAATTACTACCTGAGTGTATTCCCAAGTATGGAGAGGTGTATTATATTTGGCATAAATGTGGCACCCATCATACCAATCATTTTCACATCCTTCAATAACACCTTAAGGATCACCTTATAGCTATTATTTGACCTTATACCATTCCTCCCATAGTTCATTCTTATAATAAGGTTACTCTTTTTCCTATGGTTCTACCTCATATGGTTCCATCCCCTCCTATGGTCTCTTTATCACCTTATGTTCCTCCACCCATGACTCCTTCACTTATGGATCCTTCTCCACGTATGAGTCCCTCACCTATAGATCCTTCCCCACTAGTGATTCCTACATTTCCTATAGATCCCACTCCTATGAATTATTCTAAGCATACTTTACTTGATATCCCTCCTCATCATGATCCATAAAGAATTACTACATTTTCTATTGAGTATATTAGATGAGAATTATTTTCCCAATTTTCATCGAAGATAGATGAGACATTATTAGTATCTTACATCTAGATTCATATATATGTATTCAATGTTTTAGATAATGTGTGTGGGTAGATTTATCAGTATTTATGAGCACATGCATGGTGATTTTACATTTTCATTTGATCTAGATGTGCGATCTAATATTATCTTTATCTATATGTTATATCATTTGACATTGTGTCAAATTCTTATTTATCTTATGTGGTGACTTTACTTTCACTCTCTATATTGCTTATAATATCATTTGTGTTTGGTTATGGATATATATTTTTATCATTTCTTTCTCTTTATTTCTTAAAAACTCTCTTTCTTTTTCTTCCTTATTGTTTTCTTCCTTATCTCTATTTTTCATGGATAATTATCATTGTGACTCAGTTATATAAACTTGGTTCCCTTTAATAATTCAATATTACCATGTGATTAGTTAGCAAATAATTAATTTCATTATAATCCTCTTTCACCAATGCACTTTGGATTTCATTTTTTCCTTAATTCCTTTCTTATAAACTAAAAATATGCATGGTTAAGACATGATATAACATGTTGATTCATTGTTAAGCCTAAAGTGTTCTAGTCAATCTTGTCTTTGGTCACTTAGCTTCCTTTAGCCTAAGCCTATAACTCATTCATGTGTATCAATCTATCTCTCATGATGGATCATTCCAATTTAATATGGAGGAGGAATAGAAAAATCCAAAACATTTAGAATAAAAATCATTTAAAATTTAATGATCTAAAAGGCAAAAACATTCAAAATTATTAAAAGACAAATCACACTACAAGATGTGATTCAAAGCACACCTCCTCTTTCTAGTCAAATCTCAAACTCTAAAGTTTTCCTCATGGTAGAACCGAATTCCATTAGGGTGTATTAGGCTAGTAGATTATAAAAGGAGAATAAAAAAACATTTTAGTGCTACCTACTTTCTCACGCAAGTACCTAATCTTCATAGTAGACCAATGGTTCTATAAGGCATGTCAAGGAATAAGGAACACATCATGAGAAGGTAGGTATATTTTAATTTTCTTGTACCAATATACCTTCATTACTTGATCTTATTAACACACTTATTTTCCTACAAAGCTTTGTGTCTATAGCGAACAAGTTTCCTTTGTACATTGATGGTCACTAGTCACTTAGTGTCTTTTTGTGTCCTTGGTATGCCTCATGTCTCCTAAGGTTCTCCCATAAGATGCCTAAGTTATGATTTTTACATTCCCTTTTTCACTTCTTACATTCCTCATATTTCAACTTTGGAAATATTAGTTCATTCACTGATCACTCCCCTTGGGATTCCATTTGTGAGTTGCATTGTAAGACCATGGATAAGACCTGGGCATCATCATAGATTACCATAATTTCAAATTCCTATTACCAACATCCTTTATTTCCATATTTTCACATTTATTCCACTTCATGGGCATTAATTTTGTGAGTTATAGTGTAATACCATGGATAGGACCTATCCCTCCTCACAACATTTTCTAATAATCCAAGTCACAAACAAAATTACATGTGTCAAATATGAGATAAAATGTGATCGATTATGAATTTACACATCATCAGTATGCTTCCCAGCTTGATTTAGTGTGTTTTATGCTTACTTCATTTATCTTTTTCTTTTATCTTCTTATTTTTTGATTGCATGTAAGAATACAACTATTTCTTAAATTTTTCATACTTCCCATCTTGAATTAGTATGATAAATTTTGGACACAACATTTTTTCTAGTTTTATTTTTCTCTTATACTTCCTAATGTGATTTAGTATAATTAATTTACTTAATTGATTTTTTTAATCCAATTTTGTTCCTTTTACATGATCTTAAATTTTATTACATTATTTTCATACTTCCCAACATGATTTAGTGTGATTTTATCTTGTTTTAATTTGGATATTTATCTTTCATTTGGTTTAAAAACAAATTCCTTTTTACCATCTTGTTTTACCACCCTTTGATTTTTTACACTTAGTCATTTTCTTATTATTACACATTTTCCAACTTGAAATAGTGTGTAGTACACTTTTGATTGATTATATTCTACCAAGTCCTTTTTTCCTATTTATTTTTAACCATGCATGTGTCAAACATAATTATAGAAAAGAAACCACAACTCATATATTTCCTATAGCATAAAAATAAAAACAAATAAATACATGTGATAAAAATAAATATATACAAGCATCAATAGCTAAAACCATAATGATAGCACATACAATCAATATCCAAATTTATCCATCTATATCTCATGAGTTTTTTATACAAAAATACAACCATATACAATGTTCTAGCTCTATGGCTAGGCACCATCTTGTTTATCTCATGGCCTAGCCACGCTACGCATTGATGCCTTAGTCTGACTCCTCCATATAGAACACTATAAAGAGGCTATTTGAGATCTCAATCTTAACACCTACCCCTATAAAAGAGCTACCTGAGCCTACACCTATGCCAACTAGGATAGGGTCACTAAATTTGTCACTCTCTCCTACTCTTGTACCTATGACATATGGGTCAGTGTTGCTTCATGTGTCACCCTCTCCTAGGCATGTGCTTAGTCATCTGTGTCACTATAACCAGATGTGTAGCTCTCTCCTCATCTAGGGCCTACCATGCCCATGTCTCTTGTGTACCAATATTTTTTGGTGGATGCATCCCATCTTTGTATGCTTCTAACTACCTCATATCCTCTCCATTTAATCTAAACTATTTCACCTAAGCTTGAGTAGATGGTACCCTAGAATCCTCTAGTATAGTGGGGTTGTATAGCATCATATCCTCATCTAAGACATCATGGAGTACTCCCCTCACTAGGGACCCCCATCTAATCTCCTCACCCTCTACCACACCTACCAAAATAAAAAATAGATAGATATTATATCACTAATATATCTCCAAATATATCTATCTCTAGTATATCTCAAATAAAAACTTAAGCAACCATATTTTTATTACCTATTTGTGTATCGACCTCTACTATTTTTACATCTACATTATTTCCAAGCATAGTCTCCCCATCTACATGTCCTTCATTAACCTCTTCTATCAGTTACCTCTTAAAAACAAATCTTGGAGATTGGACTCATACCCATCTTAGGCTATGCCTGAGTGGCCTCTCTATAGTCCAACTCTATCCTAGCCTACCTATAGGGTCATTTGAGACATCTACCATCTTTTTTATCTCTTAATCTTATTGCCTCCATTGATGTTGTGTCCCCAGTGGTCATTTTTCATCTCATTGTGGAGCTAGTAGTGGTACCTCTAGTTCTCTTACCTTCACCCCCATATCCTTTCTCTTCTCTACCTATCATGCTCAACCAATCCATGGTCTCTCATGATGTGGTTTGAGTGTCAACCTTACCACTAGTGGCCCTAATCCTCCTCTCCCCAATGGCTCTCTCACATGCTGGGCCCAAAATTTGGGCACCACTATCAGTACCATTGGTTAAGGCAATCCTATCTATCTTGGTATTGTGCCACCAAATTTTGCTTCGTCTAATAGGTATAATTCCCTATCACCTCTATCCATATCAAAACTCGTAAAATTATTTCCTAGCTAGGCCATATAGTAGCAATGTACCCATATAACTACGATATTATATCCATTCATTTCATAATTTGTAGCAATAGCATGTGGGGTATGACCCATGATATATGGTCCTATCTCCATCTCTATACCTAAGGTGACCTATCATCTATTATATGGGGTAACCCAACTAATTGATAAATGGAGAACCTCTCATAGATACATGACATCAATAAAATAATTATTCCTAAAAAATTAAGCCTTATATACAACACTCTATACATGTCATGTATGAGTTATATCCAAATTATAAATCTCAAGTCATATAACACCCTCTCCTCTAATATTGTTTGGCTCAAGGCTATCACAAAGAGTGATACCTTTCCATCCAACTTATCACAAAACACACTCATTCTATCATAAGTCCTATAAAATATTTTTAAATGTATATAATCTATGTCATATACACATCAAACATGCTCACCCTCTAGCCTAAGTATATCCTCTCTAAGCCTATAACTCATACAACTAAGGTTCTCATATCCTCATCACAATCAGGTATCCCTATGACCATAGGTGTCCCTACTATAATCAATCCTAAGATTGCATGCACATACTCCAAGGTGATGCCCATCTCTATAGTATCCCCCTCCACCTCCTACTTGAAGGTGTTATTCAATCATTCCCATCATCCTAGGAATATGCCTAATAGATCTAAGCTCAGGGGTATCCTACACATCATTTTTATGCCTCCTAGGCCTATAAATATTAGTCTTTCTCTAATATTTATAGATATGCACTCTAATATATTTGATAGCCATGATGCATCCACAAAATTCCATGATATATAACTCCCTTGTAATCAAGAAATAATAAAAGATGTATTAGATCCTTTATGTCATGTGTAGTCAAAATACATTTTTAATCAAAAACAAGCCTAAAATACTTTAATTTAGTCATTTTAAATAAATTTTCCTTATTTTTAGCCTAATCAGCCCTTTTATCCGCCACTTGGTCATTTTGGGCCCTTATAGCACTCTTTCAGCCACTTACATGCATTTTCATATTATTCTAGTCCTATGGTCAACACTAGTTTATCCCAAAGTTCCCTATTTTTGAAATCATTGAATTAAAAATCTAAGTCAACTATCTTATTTTCCTCCCCTTTATACTGCACTATCATACTAGACTTTTCACATAGTTAAAAAAAATTAATAGGTTAGTAGTCTATAAAAAGTACTGGGTTGACACATACCTACTAGGTTAGCAGTATGGATTTTATCATTTTTTAGTGTACTAGGTTGACTGGGTTGACCTAGTAGTTTTTCCCTATTGACCCCTTACATTTTTTGAAATAAGTACCTTTTAGTAATTATTTCCCAAAACCCTTCAAACCCATTTACTTAATTGGTTTTTCCTACCCTTAACATCTGATTTGAGTTCTTTACGATGTCTATAAATTCTCAAAATTAAAAATTTATAAAAATACACTTAAATCATTAGAGTATTCTAAAATTGGCTTAAGATTTTTAGTTGCCTACCTATAGTGATCCTACTACCACCTCTAGGGGTCCCTGTCACCTAGCCTATCATCTCCTCACCATCCTAGTTTGTTTGGTCTCTTAGATCTCTTTTTCTCTCCTTTAAAAGTCAAAAATAACAAATGACTTTCATTTCACCCTATTTAAAATCACTTTTCAAAATCTAATCTTTCAATTAGTTTTTCGTAGATTGGTTTTGCCTCCATATTTATTTTTACTCATCCATTTTTTGAACCATATAATCTTATATAGTCATGATGACATAGAGAATCTTTTCCACTAACATATGCCTATTTCCGAAAAAAAAGATTTTTAGCTATTTTTTGCATGAAGTTATATAGGTTCACCTAATGTTCTTCAGATTTGGATGCCTTCACTTCTCTTGTAGTCTCCTTTATCTACAACACTAAGGTAAGTAAAATTATGTGTTTTTAAATCATGTCCTTTCATTATCCTATTTTCTCCTTACTACATTTTACTTAGCATCAATGTTATGTGTTATCATGTTTTATTTCCTAAAGCACCATCTCATGTTGCACTTATGTGACACGTGATGAGATTCAAGTGGGGAATATGTATACACATAATATTTTTAAACTTTTATTGACTACTGACACTTTATATCTTGCAGGAACCTATCGAATCTCAATCTCTCTAAGTTTATGCCTTAATGGGTGTACCATGAAGGGGATGGTGGACCATTGGTGCTCATAGATTGTTATCCCTTTTTCCACTTTTTATCTACACACTTGTCTCCTAAAACCATTAAACCGAAGCTTATTCTTATCTATTATACCAATTCTAGGAATTTGATACATTTTATCCTCCTTTTCCTCACCTAAATCCCTTTTTGTTACTCAGCTTTCCTAGGTCAACTGGGTTGACCCTAAATAGTTTTAGGATATTTTCACTTTGGAATTAGGTTAGCCTTTGGTCGACCTAACTTGAGACCTAGTGATTATTATCTTAAATTGCGTTAGGTTGACTGGGTTGATCTTATCAACCAAGATTTTTGGAAAGGTCAAGGGTCAAATATAGCTATAAATACAAGTTCATTTCCATCATTTATTAAGAATAAGTGAAATAAGAAGTTAGAGAAAACTAACATCAGTTTATTTACTTGAGGAATAAATATTAGGGTTCAATATTTTCTTTGGAAATATGGATTTTGTCTTGTGGATAGGTTTTTTGGATGCATTGATAGGTTGTGTAGCCTAGATTTGATTTATCCTTGACATATTTACATACCATAACAACCTCTTATGAATCACCTTGGCCAAGGGATCGATTGAGGCTCGACAGATTTGTCTTCAAAGGTAAGTATTCCTAACTTTATTTATCATTTATAAGAGTTTATAGATATGCACTTTTTATTCTCTTACATACATTAGTATTCCATATACATTGATGTGAGTATATGTCTTCTATGCATTTTGAGTTTGATTATTTCTAACCCCCACTTTATGCCACAAACTTTGGTGAGCACTAGATTAGATTTACTTTAATTATTATTAGTTTAGGTGAATTATCAAAACATAGGACCCCATTAGGTTTATTTCATGATTTTGTTATACTGGAGTCTTTTTAACCCTCCTTAGCATGGTGTATTATGATAAATGATCCCCTAATTTGGTCTAGTAGATCCCCATATTAGTCATGTTCTTACTTAACAAATGTATTCCCAATTGAAAGTGTAGGTATGCTTTGTCTTCTCAAAATTAGGATTCATTTATAAACATGATGCATTTATAATTTCATAATGTTTCAAGATACTCCATTGGGTCTTACTCAGTCATATTTCATGAGAATTCCTAAAAAACTACCTTTTTAGGCTTAGAATAGACATTTTTAGGCCAAATTCCATACAACCACACCTCACATGTGCCAAAATAATGAATAAATTAGGTACCTAAGGGTTTTTAGAGGGTTTTCAAAGATTTTATAGACCATTTCAATCCATTTTAGGTACTTTAAGGCTAAATTTCTCCCTCAAGTCTTTTACATGGTTTAAATAAGCTTATAATCTTAATGATGATTCATAAAGTTGAGGGCCCTAATCCTTGAACCAAAACCATAAGTTTTTATTACACAATGGTCCCTTCATATGGATAATATATTTAGGTCCCATGAAAATTCTATTTTGAAATCTAAGCAAAAACTTGATCCTTATCAAGCCCTTCACAAGGTGAAAAGAGGATTTTTAGTGCTCAATCCTCTTAAGGTTTGTTCATACTAAAAATTGTATTGATAAATGAAAAAATGACATTAATTATATGTATAAAACCCCAATCCACTCCTCCAATATCCTTTTTACACCATGCATTTTCTTATTGGAGTTTCTAGGCTTTAAAAGTAGTCTTTTAGGTTTACAAGACTATGTATATGATAGAGAAAACATGTTTTCATGGACTAAACACTTCAATATGCATTTTATTGGTTGTAAAATAATAAAATATGTATAAAATAGTATATACCATGTTTCCAAATGATTTCAAATATACATTTACCTTAAAAAATGTTTTACAACTTTATTTTCATACTTTGAGGGTTTGTAAGCAATTAGGCTAGTCTGACCCTAGTGGCCTTGTTTGGGGTTTATCTTATTTATCCCAAGGTTTAAACCATTTTTATTACATATCATAATTTTTATGAAAATTAAAACTCTAATATAAATATAAAAGTTTCATGTTTTCTTCACAACCTAAGAGCAAACTTATAGGTCCCAACTAAGTCTATAGGTGTTCCTTCTTGGCCTAATATTTGTTGGTGCCCAATTATGGTTCTTATGCTTATTTTTTATCTATCTTATACCATACCTAAATATTTTAAACTCTTTCCCATTGATTTAACAACTTATTTGGTCCTTAGACCTCATCTTTCAAAATAGGGTTTATTGCATTTTCAGTCTACATTTTCATCACCTTAAGCCATTTATAATGAAATATATATATATATATATATATATATATATATATATATATATAAAATACATAAAATAATATATATGTTTCCTCAAAATAGTCTTCATGAGGATTTATACTTGCATTCCTCTCATGCAGGGTAAGATTTGTCTCTTTAGTTTACCTTGTATAGGTAGATTTGTACATAGTTTTCATACTTTAGATCACTGTGGGTTTAATTTTGAGGATTTGGTATTGAGGAAATCAATCCTATTGGGAAATTTTTATTTCCCATTATATTATTAAAATTTAAGGAATCCAATTCCCACATTAGTTTCTTAAGGTTTAGAAGCATGGCTATGTTGACATTCTACACATGTATGTTATACATAGTCTCTTGATATACATGAGAACATAAACTCTCTTCCTTTTTTGGCTCTAATAAGTGATTTGAGGAGGTTTTAATGAGTTTTAATAATCTAAAAATAAAAAAAATAGTCTACTTATCACTCTTTAAATTCATTTGATGCCCTCGTATACTAAGATTATGCCTGCTACCTTGATCTATGTTGAATACTTGTGAAGACTATAGGTCCCAATTATGTTTTAAAGTTTTGGGTCCATGTAGGAATTGAGGTTATATTTAACTAAATTTAATATCATCATGTGGGTGTGGAGGAGTTGTGATATCTTCACCAACCTACTCTCAACTATTGGAAACCTCAAAACATCAATAACTCCATTATCTTCAACCTATAACTTGTTCCAAAATGAAGATTTCTTGCCTCTTTGAGCTCACACATGCCAAGAAAGGATTTAAAGATAATATATAATTATTTTTTAGACCCCCTATATCCTCTCCCATTTTTCTCATATCTTCAATGAGCTCTAAAATGGTTGAAAGAGAAACTTGAGCTAGTATGGGTTTTGTAGGGTCTGAGAGAGGTTTACTCTCTTAAGGATGGTTCCTAGAGATGAAAGCCTCAACCTGAGAGCTATGGACATGGATTATAATGTAATAATTTACTATATTAACCTTTAATCACTCCTTATTCTTTATTAACTAATCATAAATCGGTTGAGCTCTTTGGCTTGTCAAGAACTTGAGAGAGAAGATAAAATAGTTTTCTTCTCTTTCTGACCTAAAAAACATTGTATAAACATGGATTTGAGTCTGATGGACCTAGATAATATTTAAACATGTCATCTCTCTATTTAATCAATTTTAATACCCAAAAAACACATTATTATCCCTCTTTTTGGCATTGAAAACCTCTTGTAACTACTTTTCCTCATTTAAAACTGAGTTAAAATGACTTGACAAGTGTTAGGACATAAAAGTACATTTTCCTTGACTTTATTTGAATTCATCAAGCTTATATAAACATTTGAATTGGAAGTAAAATACCTCTAATAATGGTTTACACTAGAGATATTTTAAACAAGCCTAACACAGAAAATACCTTACCTTAATTTCCTCAAAACTACCTTAAACAATGTTAAAATTATATAAGACATTCATTTAAAATTCTTATAAAAGGAAACCTATTGTAAATAATCAAGTTTTTTATTATGGGGGTTGACATTTGGCCTAGGGAGGCCAAAAATGGTCAACATTTTTGGTGATTCATATGGGTTGGTTAGCCTGTTAATCAATGGACTAGTAGTCTTAATGTATCCATTGGGATATGGAGTCTCTTATCACACAAAAAGAATCTTTATTTGACCTTGACACATGAATTCAAACCTCTTGAAATAACTAAAAAAATTATTTCCTCCAAAAAACAACAAGACAAGAAGTAAACACACTAAAGAAAAATGCGCTTGATAAAACAACAAGATAAAACATTATGCTACAAGGAACTTAGAGGAAGGATAAGACAAGAAACTAATATATATATATAACTAATTTTTTAGAACTAATCCTCCTATATCAAAAGGATAAATCCTTGAGTCACCTTCATGTGATGAGCAAGGATGTTGTGTAAGTTACTGGTCAAGTTTTATTCTTACTTGACTAGCTCCTTTCTTGACCATCACCTTCTTGGGCTTGAGCTCAGATGGATCTACACTAGAAAAGATGTTTCTAATAAATAAAAATTCATATTTATCCTTAATTATTACCTCATAATATCATTCATTCTTGGTAATGAGAGAGACCTCTAAAGTTTTTTTGATTCATAAAGGTAGCAACATTCTTAGCTTCATATTCTATTAACTCCTCAAATTCTATCTCTTTCTCATGTTGAATTGAATGATATTCATCATAGGTTGACACATCATGAATTTAAACCTCTTGGTTTGAGAGTTATTAACTTTTTACTTTTCATCAACAACTTCCTCTTGTTCTTCTTGAGGTGTGAACCTATTAAACTATTCAAATTCCTTGAACATGTTTAGGTAGGACTGCCACATGTCCTCAAGACCTCCTTGAAATTATTCTTGAGACTTAATAATATCATTAAACACAATATTCTCTTCAATTTCCTTCTCATAAATGTCTTAAAAAAGTTCATTGGCCAAGATAAAAATATTATCACTCTCTTCATAACCTGTAGGTTCACTATCCAAACTAGAGAGAAAACAAATCTACCTCTTCCCAAAAGGTAGCTTCTTCTTAGTCACTTGAAAGCATATCAAGCTCAATTTCAATCTTATCATTATCTTGAGGGACAATATTTTGGTCAAATTTTTAAAATTATTTAATAGACTCATGACATGGATACAAGTTATCTTCTTCAAGTTCTATCTTTTTCCCATGAGGTTCAACAAGGCTAATAGTCAATGTACCTTCAAGAAGACTTACCTCATGTTCAGCTACAATATGCTCAATTTTTGCATAGTCACATTTATCTTCATCAAGACTCAATCCATGAGAACTAGATTGATTTTATTCTTTCTCCATGAATAATAGATGCTCATCTACCCATTTAAGATTTAATTCATCATGTCTCTCTTGTGCCAAACCTGAATTGTCTTCTTCTAGGAGACTGACAACTTCTACAACTTCATGTTGGATTTCATCTTCATGTTATAGAGGGATCACATGCTTTTCAATAAATTCCATTTCCTCCATTAAATTATGGACTAGTTGTTGCAATGCCTGATCAAGATCTTCGTCTTCACTCTTTTCAATATAATCACTTTGACAAGAGGTTGCTATCATATTACCTTGCACTCCTCCATCAAGACCATTTTCTCTTTATCCTTAAGGACTGATTTTTTTCCTTCTTGACAAATATGACTAACAAGAAATATCTCTTCATCATATACACAAGAAACACTCTCTTCATAACCTTCTTGATAGTTACTTGTAATTGATTGATTTCTAGTTTTAAGGACTTCCACCTCATCACCTAGTTTTGACAAGCTCTCATTCATAAATGAATGTCCATCTTCTACTCTCAATGCAACTATTTTTGCTTCACAAAAGGAGGTGTGGGAGGGAAAAAAACTTCATTAGATTGCTTGAAACCTGATAGATTGTCCTTAAAGATTAACACTTTGGGAGTACTAGGTTGATTATGTTCTTGATGGGATGGATAAGAGAATTTAATTGAGGATGATGAATTCTTATCTTTCCACTATTCAATTACTATATCAAACTTTGAGGTGTCTTAAAATTCATGGATGGTTGCAACTTCATGTTAGAGTGTAGGTGAAGAACTTTAAGAACTTGAGAGATCTCTTGAATTGGCTTACATACACTTATTTTCTTAAATTTGGATAGGCATGGGAGAATATTATTTATCAAAAGTAGGCATGACATAATTATGGATCTTAGTCCAATAAGGCCTCCAATATGGAATGGTCTTAGGATATTGAATAATAATGGCTAAAGATTGCATTGGCACTATCCTCTCTTGATGGGATATTACAACTTGGGCTAGGTTTGGAGAAAAATAAGGTTAACTTGGAGTAGGATAAGGCATACAAGATTGAGTTTATTTAATTTTATACCTCTCTTAAAGTTCTAATGTGTTTTCTAGACATTAGATTAGATCTCATATCTACAACATTTCATCAATTAGCAGATGTTGGTTTTCTTTCTAAATAGCTACCCACCCAATCTTAAGTGAATGCATGAGATTATTCATCATTTGAGTTTTTTAATTTTGAATAAAATGGTTATATACAATTAGGACAATTTCATTCTTCTTATCAATATACCTCATTTTCATTTCCAAACCTGCAAGGGTTTGGTTGCAGTCTAAGAAATCTAGAATAGAAACAAAATAAATTTGACAAGGTTGAAAAAATGGATAAGAAGGCTACCAAAGAGTCTAAGTAAGATTATGAGAGGGAATATAAGGCTTATGATAGCCTAAGTGAGGTTGACATGCTACTACTTGAAAGCCACTTTGGGTGAATTCATGAATGCCATCAACTTGATATGGAGAATATGAAGGCATAAAGTATGCATCTTGACTAAAATCATGACTAGAAGACACTTGGGCTGCTTAAAATAGTTGAGATTCACTTGGAGTCACCATTTATTCTTGTTTTCATTCCTCAAAAGGGTTGTTTGTTAAATATCAACATCAATACATCTTTAATGGAATGCAATCCTTGTCCCATTGGGCTATTATCAAAATTTGTACCCATAAGGAGGTTGTTCAATCATCCTCACTTAAGTGATAGAATAGAGACACCTATAAGTTTTGATTATCCTAATTATTTATTTGAATCTCTATATATGGATATCTCCCTTGATGTTATCACCCTTAAAACTACTACTAGAACTATTTTTTGTAAAGGAAAAGGGTAAGAGAACTAAAAGTAAACTAAACTAGGGAGGTAATGCACAAAATTAACACACTCTAGTTGACCATAATGTAATAATGACATGAATTATATTTGAATATGATCACACTACTCAATAAGGACCTTAAAACATGGAGGTCATAGATAATGTATTGAATATAAGGGCTAATCAAGAGGTCTAAGAAAGACACTAATGATTGAAATACACTTCTAAAATATAAAAATCTATCAAAATTCACCATGTGAAATATAATAATATAATCCATTTTTAAAGATTTAGGATAGGAAAAATGAGAGAGAGTTCAGGCACTACTGCTAGCATTCATCAATAATCGCACAAGTACACTGATTACAAGCATTTGAGAAGGTAAGAATCAACTTTATTTAATATTCAAAGGCATATCAAAAGTTTTTATTTTAGAATGGATTTTACATAATTATCAAAATTATTCTTAACAATCCATTCAAGGCAACATATATAGAATAAAGTGAGAGAGAGGGAGAAGGAGGATGTTGGAGAAACTCCAATGATAATTATCATTCCATCCAAGTTAGTTACAGTCTAAAAAGAGAGGCTAAGAGTAGTTTTATCAATATCCTTGTCATGTTTTATTTTATTTTTGATGATAATTATTAAAATTGGCATATTTAAACATAATTTCCTCCATGACTCATCTTATTAATCATGAAACTATCCATTCTTATCCTATGAGGAGTTACAAGCCCACATTTAACATTTGGCATTCTTGATCATATTTCTTGGAGTCCTCTCACATAATATTTGGATATTATATGATATTTAAATCTTGGGGGAGAATTATAACTTAATTTCAAACTTGTTCATATTTTCAATAACTTACAAACTCATTGTAAGAGCGTAGTTGGCTCACAATAGGCAATGAAAATAAGCCCATTCTCTCATTCTATACCTAGTACTTGCTTAAGAGTAGTTACAAAATTTAACAACCTATTTCATGCCATGTATAAGGTAATTATTATATATTAATTCTTATAAATCACTTCCAATAACTAATACAAGAATGCAATTGGGTCTGATCTCTTAGATCTGTTGATGGCATATGGATCTATCAATATGTCTCTTAAGACATTCTAATGAAACTAGTTATTATGGGAATTTAGGTGTTTTTATAACTATTTATGAGTATTTATAAACCTATTCCCTTTCCCTCTCCATGTCATATATTATTTCAAGATACACTATTAGGTCTTACTCATTCAAATTTCATGAGAAGTCCTCAAAAGCTACCTTTTAGGCTTGTAAAAATCATTTTTAGGCTAAAATATATAAAAAAATACCTAACACATGAAAAATAAGTTAAATAACTATTAAATGAGTTTATATACTATTTCAATCCATTTGAGGAACTTAGAGGGCCAATATTCTTCATTGAGTCTTTTTCAGGGTTTAAACAAACCTATCATCTTAACGATGATTCATAAAGTTGAGGGACCTAATACCTAAACCAATGCCATAAGTTTTTAGTAAAAAATGGTAAGATAATATTTATAATATATTTATATCCCATAAAAATTCTTCTTTTATATGTAATTAAAAACATGAGCCTTCTTGAGCCCATCACAAGGTGAAAAGAAGATTTTTAGTGTTCAACCCTCTCAAAGAGTGTTCATACCAAAAAATGTATTAATTAATGAAAAAAATCCATTAATTTTAATTATAAAACCTCCCTCCACTCATCCAATATCCATTTTACACCATGCATTTTCTCAGTGGAGTTTATAGGCTTCAAAAGTAGTATCTTGGGTTTACAAGACTGTGTATAGGACTTAGAAAAAGAGTTCTCTTAGACTAAAAATTTCAAAGTTAATTTTATTGGTTTTAAAATAATAAAATAGGTCTCAAAATTTTTATATCATGTTTATGAATGGTTTTAAATATGCATTTACCTTCCAAAATGTTTTACAACTTGATTTTCATACTTTAAGGGTTTGTAGGCAATTAGGCCAGTCTAACCCTAATGGCCTTGTTTTGGGTTTATATTATTAATACCAATATTTAAAACATTTTAAATTTTTTTATTATTATATATAATACATTTCTTGACCATTAAAATCCAAATCTCAATGTAAAAGTTTCATGTTTTCTTCACAACCTAAGAGCAAACCTATAGGTGTTCCTTCTTGGCCTAATATTTATTGGTGACAAATGATGGTTATTATGATAATATTTATCTATATTATACCATAAATAAATATTTTAAAATATTTTCCTTGGATTCTAAAACTTATTTGGTCCTTAGACCTCATATTTCAAAATAGGGTCTATTGCATTTTCTTGAAAATGGAGACCTACAGGTCTGCAGACTTGTAGGTCTACATTTTCATCACCTTAAGAAATTTATGATCCACTCTTTATCTATTTTAGACCTAAAATTATATATATATATATATATATATATATTTATATATTCACATTATTATTCATGAGTATTTATACTTGCATACCTATTATGCAGGGTAAGATTTGTCTCTTTAGTTCACCTTGCATAGGTAGATTTGTACACAATTTTCAAAATTGAGGTCACTATAATTTTAGTTTTGAGTAGTTGGTATTTAGGAAACCCATTATATTATAAAATATTTAATTCATATTATATTATTATAATTTTAGGAAACCAATTCCCACATTGGTTTATTGAGGTTTAGACTCATGTCTATGTTGACTTTCTACACTTGCAGGTTATACCTACTCTCTTGATACATGACAACATAAATTCTCTACCATTTTTGGCAATAATAAATGATTTTATGAGGCTTTATTGAGTTTTAATAATCTAACCATACAAAAATAGTCTACTTATCACTCTTTTCATGCATTAGAGTCCCTCACATACTAGGATTTGCATGTTACCTTGATCTATGTTGAATACTTGTGAAAGACTATAGGTGCTCATAATGTTGTAAAAATTTGGGTACACGTAGTAATTTAGGGTACCTTTAATGAAATTTCATATCATCAAGGATGTTTTAACGAGTTTTTAGAGCTTCACCAACCTACTCCCAACTATTAGAAACCTCAAAACATCAAGAAATCCATTGTCTTCAACCTATAACCTACTCCAAAATGAAGATTTCTTGCCTCTTTGAACTCACACGTGCCAATTAAGTATTTAAATATCATATATAAGAATTGTAGAGACCCCATATATCCTCTCTCATTATCTTCATGTCTTCAGCGAGCTCCAAAATGTAACTAAAAAATGAAACCTAAGTTAGTAGGGGTTTTGTAAGGTTTTAGAGAGGTTTAGTCTCTAAAGGATGGATCATAGAGTTGTGTGCCTCAAATTAAGAAATATGGACATGAATTATAATGTAATAAAGGACCATATTAACCTCTAAGTTCACTATATCCTCAACACCCCTTCTTATTCATGACCTAAGCACAAATTGATTGATCTCCTTGGTTTGTCAAGAACCTAAGAGAGAAGATAAAATAGTTTTCTACTCTTTTTGACTTGAAAAACACTGTCTGAGCATGGATTTGAGTCCAATGGACTTGAAAAATATTTAAACATTTCATATATCTCTTTCACCAATGTGAATACCTATAAAACATGTTATTCTCCCTCTTTTTGGCATTGGAAACCTCTTGTGACTACCTTTACTCATTTGAATCTGACTTAAAATGAATTGACAATCCATACAAGTACCCTATCCTTGAATTTATTTTACTTCATCAAGCTTAGATCAAAATTTGAATTTGACATATAATATATCTAATAAGGGTTTACACTAGATATGACTTAAATGAGCCTAACAAAAAGAAAATGCCTTATCTTAATTTCCTCAAAAATACCTTTAAAAATGGTAAAATTGTATAAGACATTCATTTAGACTTATTATAAAAGGAGACATAGTGCAAAAGATCAAGTTTTTGATTAAGATGCTTGACATTTGGCCTAGGGAGGCCAAAAATGGTCAACAAAACCTTCTTGTAGACTATGTCGAACATTAAAATCACTTCTAAAAATAATCAAATTCCTATGTGGTGCGTATATAGCGTGGTATAATTGAAAATAGAAAAAAATCATTTTTTTTATATAAAAGTTTGATTTTGACTATTGTGTGTTCATCAAGAAGCTCTTGGATAGTTGTATTGAAGTTTCTAGGGCTTATGTTGCTCTCTTTCACACCACTAGTTGTGCTCTTACCTCCCTCCTACACCATGGTTTCATGTGTCATTCCAAAAAGGTTAGTATAAAGTTTATAGAATTTATTTATTAAATAAGTTTGTTTTAGTTAAAAATTCCATACAACAAAAGTGGAGGGAAGTATTTTTTAAATTAATTTTTAACTAAAATTAAAAACATGCACTGGATTTTTATATGGAAATTAAAATTCTATTTTTCATTTAAGTAAAATTTATTAAATACTATATAAATAACATATCTTGCATTTATATTCCATATAATGTTTTAGGGGAGTTGGTTAGTGTAATTTTGTATAACTCTTGTAAAATCAAGGTATAAGATTTGAAACACACCAATCCTATCTTCTTAGTCAAACTTGTGATTGGTAAAACTTAAAAAAAAAAAGTTTGTTTTATTTCTTTTTACCTTTTAAAAGTCTTTTTTTGTAACTCTAACACTTTTAAACACTTGTAACTTTTGTACGAAGGTGGTCATGTGACCTATCAATATCTAGGATTTCGCATATTATATACACATTTAAATGGTCCATTTTATTATTTAAAGCCTATTTCTATGAATTTTTAACCAATTTATTAAAAATATTTTTTACATTATTTCTTTTGTGACACTTGTGACTCTTGCTATAGTTACACTTTTTATATTTTTCCAATTTTTTTACATGTAAATAATTTATTATTGTTGTTTAAACACTAAAATATATGTTTTATTAAAAAATAAAGTATAAAATCACATTAAATTTTTTCATTTTTAAACCTTTTTTAGTGTAGTTTTTAGTATAAAACAAAATTAGGAAGTGTCAAACTTTGAAGGGAAGTTATCACTTCTTCAAAATTCATGTTAGATAAGTCATAAATGTTGAATGGGTTAAACTATAACATTTTTAAAATGCATATTAAAAATAAATTTATGGCTTGGAAACTTTTGAAAATTATATTTGGGACTAAAAAACTCCTTCTAAGGGGTCATTTCATGACTAAACTTGTCAATGCATTTCAATAAAAATCACAATAATCCATGTCGATAAATTTAAGAAGTATAAATGATTAATTCATACTCCATATCAAAAATTAGGAGTCTTGTAATTATTCTTTGAAATTCCTTTAATATATTCATGAAGGCACTCATCTTTCGAAAATCATTAAATTTATACTTAAAATGCTTACTAATCACATGAATGGTGACGAGAAAGTAGTTAATTTTATTGCAAAAGTAAAAAAAAAAGAAAAATATTAGATGGTTTTGATAATAATATTATTCAAGATAAACTTTTAAATTTATTATTTATTTTAATATTCATGAAAAGTTTCACAATTTTATTTCTATTCTTTATTCTAAATTCCAAATAGAACATGTCATTCCGGTCTTGCTACACTTTATGATATTCTTATTCAATAAGAACAAGTGATGTTAAATAATGAATATAAATATAATGTCACACAAACACTTATCATGCTTAATAATGTTCTTGAAAACATTTTAAACCATAAAATTAAACCTAAACCTATCAATAAAAAAAATGGGAACAATAAATATGGTAATAAGAATCATAAAGTCAAATTTAATGAAAATTGAAATTTATGTGTAATTTTGGACATAAAAAGTAAGATTGTTAAAAAAGGAAAAATTATAATAAGAAACATACTTAAAAATAAAGGTAAGAAAGGTTATAATCAAAATCAACAAAAAAATCAAAGCCAAAATAAAAACAATAATAAAAAATAAAATACTAACATTATTGCATTGTATGATACATTATTTACTTATAAATAAAATGAATAAATTTCAATTTGGTTCTCACCTTTATGAAGGAATTTAATAGAATAGTTTATACATATTTTCTGCTTCTTTTATATGATGTCTTTCATCATAAATTACAAATTAATCTCAAATATGACATGGAATATTAGGACATATTAATTTTACAAATTTATATGATATGTCTCATAATGATATAATGGTTTGTATTTCTACCATTTCTTCTCAGCATGAAATATGTGAAGGTTGTTTACATGGTAAACAACACTCTAGACCCTTTCATAAAAGTCATGATGCTAACTCCTCTCATCCCTTAGATATTATTCATAGTGATGTTAGAGGACCTATATAAGTTACATCTCTGAATGGTTATTTATATTATATTAATTTCATTTGTGATTAATCTAGGATGATATTGTCTTATTATATTAAAAATAAATCTAAAGTGTTATTTAAATTCAAAGAAATTAAAGTTTTAGTTGATTTTCTTTTCCAACTTTTCTATTAAGATACTAAGAATTAATATGGTGATGAATACATTAGTAAATAATTTGATTTAATTTTTTTGAAATATGGTATACAAAGAGAGTTAAAAACTCTCTATTCCCCATAGAAAAATGAAATTTCTAAAAGGAAAAACCGAACCATCATTGAAATGGCTAGACAAATGTTGCATTATGCAAATATTTATAAATTATTTTGGGTTGAAGCCATGAGTATTACTATGCACATTCTAAATAGAGTCAATACTAAATATTTTCATATTTTTACACCCTTATAAATATGGCCTATTGATAAACTAAGTGTTTCTCACCTTAAGATATTTGATAGTCATGTTTTCATCTTTATTTTTAAAGTAAAAAGAAAAAAAATTGATCCTACTTCCTATTCTTGCATTTTTGTAGGCTATGAAGGAAAAATTAAAAAATTAAGAGTTTATGATATATCGAAATGAAAAATCATTGACAATATGAATGTCGAAATCTTTTATAAATATTTATGTGAGACTTTTTAAAAACCCCCTCAAATTTCTTATTTCAATGAACTTGACTCTTTTGTTATTCCTTGTGAAGAAACAAATTCCCTAAAGGAAGTTGATCCAATTTTATATAACTTAGAGTATAAGTGAGAACCTTCTCCACTTCATGTTCAAACTAAAAAACATAAATGGGTTGAATCATAAATTTAGTCATTTAATCTTGATAATATTAATAAACTAACTAGGATTTAACACACCTATCATGTTTTAATGGCTTTGTATGAATGTGAACTTCAATATTTTGAGGAAGCTATTCAGTATGATAGATCTAAATTTTCTATGCAAGTTGAATATAAAGACCTAATTAAAATTAAAACTTGTGATCTTGTCCCACCTCCACCTAAAAGGCATATTGTTTGTTCTACATGGCTTTACAAAAAAATATATAATTCAATGTGTAAAATTGCAAATTCAAATCTAGAGTAGTTGCTCATGGTTTTACTTAAAAACCTAGGATTTACTATGTTGAAACCTTTGATATTATATAAAAATAAGTATTATCAAATGGATTATTTACCTTTTAGTTAAAAATAGTTGGATTATACACAAATTAATGTCAAAATGTCTTACTAAATGGTGATCTAGAAGAAGAAATACACATGACTCATTTTAAAGTTTTTACTGAACTTAACAAAGAACAATATGTTTGCAAGTTAAATAAATCTCTTTATGATTTAAAACAAGCTTCTTGAACTTGGTATTCTAAAATCACTAGTTATTTTAAATAATTAGCTTTATCTAGCTATTTTTCTCATAATGATCTCTTTGTAAAAGTTAAAAATCATCATTTTATCTTTACTTTATTATATATTGATGTTATTCTTATTAATGGTGATCATTTTTTTTAATTCCTAATTATAAAGATAAACTAAGCAAATATTTTGAAATGAATGATTTACACCTTTTTCATCATTTTCTATCAATTGTTGTATTTTAGAATAAAAATTCAATTGTTATATCTCAATCTCAATATGCATATAACCTACTTGTTATAATTAATATGTTTGAATTTAAGCCTACATCTACCCCTATTTAATGCAGTGTTAATATTGATCCAAAACCTACTTATGATAAACGTAACACTATTTATAGATAACTAAATGGTAGTTTGATTTATATAGCTATTATTAGGCCATATATTTCATTTATTACAAGTGTCATTTCTAAATTTATGCAAGATTCATATTTTCATCATTGCAAATTAGCAAAATGAATACTTCAGTATATCAAAAGAATTGTAAATTTTAATTTATATTATTCTTCTATTGATAATGCTATTTTTTTATGGTGAATGTGATGTTGACCATACTAATGATATTATAGATGTCAAATCTACTTATAGATATGTGTTTAAGTTTAGTGCAGGTGCTATCACTTGGAGCAACAAAAATAAACATACTATTTCTATCTATTCTATAAAATTAGAGTAAACACTGCTATGGAAGTTACTAAATAATACATGTGGTGGAAAAGGTTGTTAAAATAAATTTATTTATATGTTTCTCATAGTACCATCCTTATTAATGATAATCAAAGTTTTATAACTCTAGATAAAAATCTAATACAACACCAAAGAACTAAGCATATTTAATTTCATGTCCATTTTATCTTTAAAAAAATCTTCAATGGTGATAATGATCTCCAGTTTTGTCCTATGGGTAAACAAATGGTAGATATATTCATAAGATCACTTGATGTTCCCAAGTTTTTAAAGTTTCATACAATGATGAGCCTCTCAAAGTTGCCATTAAGGGGGAGTTTGCATGATAATGTTGTTTTGTAAAAACTATGTTTTTCTTTTGTCTTTTTATATACTTTTTCTCAAATTATAAAAACATTTTAATAAGTCATTTTATGCGATTTTTGTTAAAAATAATCATATGTGAGTTTAAAGTGTACCCAATAATTAAAATCATATCTTGTAATGAAGGTATTTATATTATAAAAATCTCCAAAATTACTGGTTGATTATTTATGAAAAAATATAAGATGTAGTCTGAAAATCATGCTAGCTTAAACTTACTCTAAGTATTTTAAATTTTATAATTATTTTTATTTAAAAAGGTGATATTAGCATGATTAAAGTTTTTAAAATCTTTCAAATATTGCATGCAACCTAAACTCATCATATATGGTTTACATAGTATAATTACTTTTTCATAAAGGTGGCTATGGCATGTAACCTCAATTAACATTGATGGTGAATGTTGGAACAAGTAATGTTAGTGGTAAATGCCATTAATAAATTAATAGCATTGGTAAATAATAAACTACAATTTTATTATTTAAATATGTGGATTGAATCAGCATAAATAAATAATAAAATACATTGTTGTATTTATTACTGTTATGAATCAGGTGGGAAGTTTAACCCATTGCTTAAAAAGTTCACTCCACTTATAAATAATTTTATGTATTAAAATCGTAACATACCCAACACATTCAAACATGAGCATTTCAAGTTTTGTGAAGAAAATGTCTAAGAAGAAGTGATAAGGAGAGGGATTAATGTATTAGGAAAAAATTATTTCTCAAATTAATGAATAATATTTTTTGAGGTTCTTACTTTCATGTGAAGTTTTCTCATGTAACTCTATGTTGTGGTTGTCTATTGTTTCATTACTACAATATGCATATCTAAATCTGTATATATGTGTTTATATTTATTTTAAGAAAATTATTATTCTAAATAATATGAAATAAATGACATTGAACTCAATGAAATTAAATTAATTATTATATAGAATTATTTGATAAATAATGCTATGTATTCTATTTGTAATTACTTACAAATAATAATATACAACAATCAACACATAATCAAAGAATTAAAATGACAATCAAGTTTTATATACAATTTGACATCTATCATACATAATTATATATATTTGATAAAATAGATGTTTAAAATTTTAAATTATTTTGATAGAGTATAAAAATTTGTGATAACACTAGTGACCTTGCTGGCTAGTTTTAAATATGAGATTGGACTACAATTAAAAAGATAATTTTTAATAAATTAGAAGTGCAATCCAGATAATTGTTTTTCTAAGAAGTTAAGAGTGAAACCATTGAATATTTTTCATAATAAAGGATGGTTTGTTCAGTTAGCGTGACACATGTAATGGGATATTAATGATTTGAATGTTCAGGATAGATGAGCATTATTATAATAGCATAGACCATAAAATTTAAAAATGAGTGTTACTTTAAATAATATTATTTATAGTGTTACATTATTATGAAATAATTAATCCAAATAAACTAATAAATTAATCATTGATAAAACAAAAAATATTTAAAACCAAATAAAAAATATCCTAATTTATTCACATGAATAATATTCTATAAATGCAACTAAGATATTGGGTTTTTAACGGACACACAAAACACAAAACAATCAACAAGACAAACAAAACAAAAAGAAAACCAAGAAAAAAATGAATAAATGAACATATCAATCATATTAAAGTTCCAAATGATGTTCATTAACTATATGATGTAGATGATTTTCATCTTAGTCTTGGAAGTGAAAAATGTTTCATCTAAGAAGAATACCTATTATGTATGTTATATCCATAAAGAATCAAATTAATTATATTTTATGGGTTCTTCATGATCTTTATCTCAATATAAGACTAAGTGTTGACTATTTTCTTAGAAACCTTACTATCAAATAACATTTTAAGTTTTTATTTATATTTTTTAAATTTTTTGTAATGCAATGACTTTTGCTTCATATAATATTATAAGATTTTATAAACTCTATTTCATGGTATTAATATTTTCATAAAAAATATTGGAGAGTAGTTATTCCCAAAATAATTTGTAATTTAATTATTGTAGTTTCTTCAAAATTAAAAGAAAACATAAAATGAGATAACATGTAGTTTATTTAATTGTAGTAAGATCAACCCATAAGGTTTCAAATATTTCAATATGTTATTTTTTTAAATACAATTTTATTCATTAAATTTAAGTTTTTTGGGCAAAGCATATTATCCATTTCATTAAGGATAATATTTAGATGAATGACATGAAATAATGGAGTAATATACTAAAAAGTATAAGTAACAATTTTAAGTAAATTAAACACCATTATCTGAAATGATTTAAAAAGGGACCTCAAAGTATGAAAATATCTAATTTTCAAATAAACAAATGGCTTCTAAAGTTATAGAAGTTTTCAGAGTTATAAATTTAGGTCATTTCATAAAATAATTACTTGCAGTCAAGATGTATCTATGACCAACTAATGATAGAGGATTTATATCATATATGAATTCTAATCTCCACTTAGTGAATGGTTTATCATAAATAATAAGGTTTAATGGGATTGTAAGTAATTTTTCTTCTCCCATAAATACTTGACAAGGCATACATGATCTAACAAAGTAAATACACCTTATAGAGAGAGTCAACCAATAATAACTAACATGTAAAATTTTATGTATTATTTTTTTTATAGCAAGATGCCCTCCACAAATACCTTTGTGACAAATTATAATCATCTTTTAAGTTTGATTGCGTAAGAAAACATAATAAAACTACATCTTTATTTTTGTAAAATAAAAAAAAATTAAGTATGATAAACTAAATTTTTTTTAATCTGAGATATCTTATTTGATGTTTATTTAATGAGTCATGGGAATTCTTATTCTGAAATTAATAAACAAGATCATGATACCAATCATATTATGAATATAAACATCTTCATTATTACATTTCAAGTTAAAGTCTTAATTTTTGAACATTGTTTTTAACTTTTAGATTTTGAAAATGAGGTTTAGCATTCGAGATATCATCAATACAAAGAATTGGAAATTTAATATTAGAAGTAGTGTTTTCATGAAGATGTTTAGTCAGTTCATTTCTTTTGGTTTTTATATAAATTTCAAGTTCAAGGCAATACTCTTAGATTTTTAAAATGTACTTAACTAGCCTATCATCAATTGTGAATTTCTTTAATAAATAATACAAAATAGGTATATTTGAATGCATGATCATGTTATTTATCATTAAAAGATACTTAAATTTATTTAATGCTAAAACCAATGAAAAAATGAAAAAATAATAATACTAATAGATGCCTAATTTTTAAGCATTTTAATCATATATACAATAGGTATTTCATCATGATTCTGATTATATTGAGTAAAGACAACATTTATTGTTTTATTCATCAAATTGATATACAAGATGAAAGGATTATTCATATCTAATTTTACAAGTAAATGAACACTTTTTATTTCATTTTTTAATTCATCAAAGACTATATATAATCCTAAATCCCACATATTAGTCTTTTTTTTAAAACAAAATATGTAATAGATTAGTTTTATTAGTAAAATATGAAACACTTTTATAAACAAAGTTGATTTTTCCAAAGGAAAACCTTAAACCAAACTGGTGTTTAGGGGAAAATAGTTCATTTATGGCTTTGATATGATTAGGGTATATATAAATTTAATCCTTATATATTATGTGATTTAAGAGTCTAACTTCAATCATATTAAAAATTGATTTCTTTGGATTTAATGATATACTATATTTTATACACCTAATAAATATTTCACACAAATGATTTAGGTGTTTCTTTATTTTATTAAAATGAATAGTAAGATCATATAAATAGACTTGAATGATAATACTAATTAAGTCATAAAAAGCTACATGCCTTGATCTTTGTAAAGTGGACCATGCATTTACTAGTTCAAAATGAATTCTATCAAAAGCAAAAGTTCCTCTATGTGTAATGGAATTATTTTTATGCCTATTTTTTAGATTTTTAAAAAAATGGTTATAACCTAAACATAATCTAATAATAACATATTCATATTCAATAATAACATGATTTACATATTCAAAGTCAATGTAAAGATAAATATCATCATTATTTTTATGTATCATGACAAGTTTAGCTACCTAATTAGAATAGATAACTAGATAAACAATGTCACCAACTGACATATTTTATAACTTTAGATTATTGATAATGCCTTTCAACAAGGGACTAATTCTACAAGTTTTTTACCTTATAGGTTTTATAATGGGTTTAATAGCTACATTATGAATAATTATGGAAGTATTCTAACTTTTAAATCATTAAGAAAAAATATCAATGAATTCTTTAACTAGCTTATTAGAAAATATATTTTCTTGGGTAGTACATTTGATACCTAAATATGCATACTTAAGTTCTTCATCAATTCATTTTTTTAATTAGTTTTTCTTATAATATTTATTAAATGTTAGTATTGGAAACTTTATGATTATTATAAGAAGAAAACATTAATTCAAGGCTTACCAAACTAAATGGTAACTTATTTCCACTAAGCTGAAATTATTTTCTAGAATTCAAGATCTTATCATTGTGATCAAAGTAATTACTTTATATGAAACTACTAATATTTTCATCACAATCAAATACATTCTAAATATTTAATAAATCAGTTATATTAAGTCTAAAAAGATCCCAAAAACTATAATAGTAGAAGGTTCTACATCACTTAAAGTTAGATTCGAAGCATAAAAAATAAGTTTATCATCACATATATTAAATTCTCTGATAATGTGTGAAAGATTGAATTATTATAAACATTATATTATTGACCAAACCTTTTGTGTATACTTATGTAGACCTTATTTATTAGTCATGTATATTTTTTTGACTTGCGTGTTATCTAATTGAAAATCATCGAAAACCTCTATATACTTGACATTCAATTTAATGGATTTATCAAGACCAATGCATAGAGATTTGAATTTAGTTGTATTATTAATAGTTTTGAAGGATAACTAATATGCATATCTAAAAAATGTAAGGGGATCTGGATCTACCAATTAGAGCACATATGATTACTTCTCGTATTAGCAATTAAACACGGAATTATACCAGAATGATAAAGTAACTAGAAACTTGAGATAACAAAGAATTTGAGAGACAATACACACTCTTGTATTAAATATTACTAGAAGAAAATACAATAAGGAAGATGCCACTTCTTCCTCCACCTCAAAGGCTTGCCACACCTCAAGACCTTCTTCCCTCTCTCTCTTGCTCAACACAAAACCAACTCTACAACCTGAGTTGCTATCCCTCCTTGAATGCTTCAGCTGATCTCCTTGACCTTACACCTGTAGATCTCCTTGACCTTGCTAGCTTCAATGCTTTTCCTTGCCTTTTTGATACAATTACAATACATGCCTTATGGGTCTATAAATAAGATCCCATGCTTACAAAAATAGAACTCAAGTTACAATAATTAGACACGCAGCTCGTGACTATAATTAGTTGTTTGCCATGCAAACACTCGCTTCACTTAACTGACTGTTCATCAACAGAAGTTCCGAAAATACAAAGGTGACCGACGCCGATCCCTGCTAGTCTGGTGCTGCCAATGTCAGCTGACTCTCTGCCATCACCGGTCTCCTCCATTGCATCTAACTAACGTCAGTCATACTACCGATGCTGGTGGCTCTGGTTCTTCAGCATCCTTCCTTGTGTCTGTAAACAGTTGAAGCTTTTAGCTCCACACCATAATAATCTCCCACTTAGAGATAAACAGCTGTAACTTGTACCTATACCTGTACACCATCTATTTTGTTCCTCAGGCTCTGTATTCCTCTTCAACGTCACTCTTGAAGACCAACCACCACGCAAACCTGTGATGCAATACATGTATCTTATGCCACAAGAATTTTGTTGCTCCCAAATTCTCCACGACACACTTCTGAACCAACTTTACCCTTAGCTCAGAAAACTCCCTGTACATGAAACCCTGCAACAAGTAACACAATACAGTAACAGGATAATGTAGCTAATATTATCCAACCTGGTAAAGATAAAATACAATGGTCAAACCTCCATTGTTCTGTAGCATAATCAAGACCATATACCATAGCCTTCTGTCTCATGTGTCCATCCACTCTCTTCTCTAAAATGGGAATCCATCCCTCTATCAAGTGCTTCCTTCTAGCTGACAACACTACCAACAAATACCTGTTTGGTTTTCCAAGGACTCACACTCCTCATCCATGCCAAGCTCCCACTATTTCTGGATTCTACCTGCATTGCTTCTTCCATCTTCCTAGTTCATGACTATCAGTAAGCAATATAAAGAAGGTGAACAATGAATATGAGGTTCACATACCTTTCTTGACCTCCACATGGGTGTTTGAGACTTATTGATCCACCCAACATCCGTTCAAGTGACTAATATCAGCCATCTCCCAGTCTGCTCCTAACCAATGTTGGTTCCCTGCACTGACCCTGACTGCCGATGTCATTTCCCTGGCTGACGCCAGTGTCCCTCCTATCGACATCGGTCCTTATGACCAACGTCAAACTTCTCCTGCCTGACCTACCGACCCTGCTGGTCTGCACATGACTGATGTTGGTATTTGGATGACTGACATCAGTGCCAAGCGACCAACATCGGTGTCTGTGTGTTCCTGTAAGTGATGAAATTTTCATCCACAAGCTCTTCTTGGATCAAACCTCTATCCATGCTGCCCTGCTTAGATTTATTCAGCTCCTATGATTGATCTCTGTCCTTCATCTCCTCCATAAACACCAAGGCTTCTTTATTCCTGTCAAAAGCATCAAATTTCCTCTTTTTGTAATGAACTCTATCTATGCTTTCCAAATTTGAACACATACCTTTTGAATCAAGAACTTCCATTCCCTTCCTATTCATGTGACCAAGCCTATTAGGCCACATCTTCAAATCTACACCAGAAGTAGAATTAGTAATACAAGTAGACAGATAAAGAGTATCTACTTTCTTACCTCTTGCTAGAAAAAGTGCTCCTTTGGTAACCTTCCAAGAATCCGCTGTGAGGTTTATTGTGCATCCCTCATCTCCCAACCTTCCTACAGAAATCATACTCTACTTCAGAATTGGAACATGCATGACCTCTTTCAACACCCATGTGTTGTCAATCTACAATCTCAACTACACTTTCCCTTTGCCAACTATCTGACAAGGCGTACCATCCCCTAAGTAAAGAACTCCAAAATCTCCCTGTTCATACTCATAGAACAAATCTCTGTTTGGAGATGCATGAAAAGATGAACCAAAATCTAAAATCCATGAGCCTACCTAACTATCCGAAGAAAGTATGAGAGCATCCTACATCACAATATTTGCATCCTTTGCTTCTTCCATACCTGCATGTTGATTTTCTTTATCTCTCAACCAACACTCCTTTGTATGTCCTTTCTTTCCACAAAACCAGTAGGTAATACCTTTGGACTCGGATCTCCTTCCCGACCTTGATTTCTCTTGCTCAACCTTCTCCCTTTGCCATCCCCTGCTTTCTGCACTTAGAGCATTCCCTGATGATTCACCTGTGCTTCTCCTACGTATTTCCTCATTCAGGATCACACTCACAACATCATCAACTTTTAAGATTTTAGAAGCAGATGCAGAATTACTTACTGCCATAACCAAACCGTCCCAACTTTTAGGCAAACAACATAAAATCAAGAGAGCCTTTACCTCATCATCAAAAACAATATTGACTAAAGCTAATTGGTTTACCAAACCATGGAAATCACTGAGATGAGTATGTACCGATCCACCTTCCTACATTTACAAAGTAAATAGCTACTTCATAAGATATACCTTATTAGAAGCCGAGGGCTTTTCGTATAAATTCGCCAAGGACTTTATCAACTCTTCCATTGTCTTGCACTGTGATAAGCTGGAAATCATAGATGATACAAGGCTCAACCTTATGGAACTGAGAGCCTTCTGATCAAGAACGTTCCATTCTTCATCCTTCATATCTGTGGGCTTGCATGCAACCCCACCCAACGGTAAGTCTAAATCCTTCTGATACAGATAGTCTTCAATCTGCATCCTCCAATGTTGATAATTCTTGCCATTAAACTTCTCCATTTGTAGCCTACTTTCTTCTACCATTGCTAAAATCCCACTCAATCAAAAAACCCTGTGAATGTCCTATAATCAAAAACAATACCCTGCTTCCTGCAAACCGTAGCTCTGATACCACTTGTCAGGTGATCTGAAGCTCTACCAATTAGAGCACATATGATTACTTCTCGTATTAGCAATTAAACATAGAATTATACCAGAATGATAAAGTAACTAGAAACTTGAGACAACAAAGAATTTGAGAGACAATACACACTCTTGTATTAAATATTACTAGAAGAAAATACAATAAGGAAGATGCCACTTCTTCCTCCACCTCAAAGGCTTGCCACACCTCAAGACCTTCTTCCCTCTCTCTCTTGCTCAACACAAAACCGACTCTACAACATGAGTTGCTATCCCTCCTTGAATGCTTCAGCTAATCTCCTTGACCTTACACCTATAGATCTCCTTGACCTTGCTAGCTTCAATGCTTTTCCTTGCCTTTTTGATACAATTACAATACATGCCTTATGGGTCTATAAATAAGATCCCATGCTTAAAAAAATAGAACTCAAGTTACAATAATTAGACACGCAGCTCGTGACTATAATTAGTCACTTGCCATGCAAACACTCGCTTCACTTAACTCGCTGTTTGTCAACAGCAGTTCCAGAAATACACAGGTGACCTACGCCAGTCCCTGCTAGTCTGGTGTTGCTGACGTCGACCGACTCTCTGCCTTCGCTGGTCTCCTTCTCCACTGCATCTAACCGACGTCGGTCATACTGCTGACGCTGGTGGCTCTGGTTCTTCAGCATCCTTCTTTGTGTCTGTAAATAGTTGAAGCTTTTAGCTCCACACCATAAAAAAAAAATTACATGTGATAGAATCAAAACAACACTAGAACCACTACCATGTTAGGAAAAATCTCCATCAAAGTATAAAAACTAGATTATTTATTTTAAAATAATTCTTTCACATTGATGATATAGTTCATCTAAAGTTAAAATTTCATATGTTTCAATTCTTGTTTTGGGAAAGGAAATATTAGTTTAAATGGGTTTGATGGTTGTGTCATTTTAATATTACATATGCATAAAATCTATTACATTCCCTTTAGAAACCCAAGTTGTATTTTTATCAACAAAAATATCAATAACTTTAGAGCAATCCCTTCATAATAACATTGTTTAATTAACAAGAATGTCTAAATATTTAATATTAATAATGTATTTAATTATTTCATATTTTACTACATTTATGACTATCCTAAAGTTTATCACAATTATTAGTTTGAAAAAAGTCAAAAACAATGATTTTATGATTATCATGTTCATAATAATTTCTATTTGATCAACAAGGCATAATTTATTTTGATCATGTGTGAATAATACAATCATGAATTATTTATTATGAATTCTAACAAATATAAAATGGATGAATATATTAGAGGGTGAATCATTGTATTGAAAAACACATTTTCATATTTTTCATCATCAACTTCTTCTTGAAACTTATAATATTATTGGGATCATGGTTTTTGACTGCTTCATTAATATTTTCAAGTTGGTTAGGTTAAATCATTGATAATATTATAAGTTCCATCATTAGTATTGATTAGTGGATAAGTTATAGCCTTTAATTTGATTGATACTATGCATTTTTAATCTTATAGGAAATTGAATTGTTTACTCTAGATTATTATTAGTTGTATCTTTTTATATTATAATTTTATATTTATCTTGTGGTTAAGGTTTTAAAAAAGTTTTATTATTATTATCTTTTGTTGTAGCAAAATTATCTTTAGGAAAAAACTCAAAACATTATAATTTTTAATTTACTCAAAGGTTTGTGCTCTTCAAAATTACACATGTTTATATTTTTTTCTAAGTCGATTAAAATATTATCTTACCCTTCAATAAAATATTTAAATGTTTGAACAACAATTCATGTTTAAGGGTCATGTGTAATTTTGTAAACATAACATTAATGATATTTATTTATTATACCTATTATTATGAGTATTCAATATTTTACCTAAAGTTTTAGGTTGGTCATTTAATTTTCATTTGATGAAAACAAACACATTCCCAGGGTTGTAAATAACTTTTAAAATTTATGAATTGTCATAAGTTAAAATGATAGAAGCTCTATCTTCATATCCAATGCATTTAATATTTATCTCATAATCAATGAGAAAATTAATGATGGAATAATATTAAATTAAATATTTAACTTCTAAAGTCATTTTGCATTTAAGAGGTAATGTTATACAATAATATAACCTTTCTAATTTCTTGAGAGGTCTTACATCATGTGGGATTTTATGCCTAAGTTTACTAAATCTATATAGTAAAACTATATATTATTTCACCAATATCAATGGAAATTTTTAAAAGTTCAGTAACCAAATCTAACTATTATTTAGGTTTTATGAAACACAATTCAATCCATTTTTAAACATCTTTCCATTCATAAATAAATTTATCCTCTAAACTAATAAATGCATGATAATATTTACCTTTTAAAGTCTAAGAAAACAACTTAAGATAATTTTTATCATTTGTAATACAATGAATTTCACATATCAATTTGAAATAATCAAGAGGATCTTTTTTGATCCCATAATTCAGTTAGGTATAACTAGTCTAAGGAGTGTACATGTGGAAAATGATGAACACTAGATGACACAAGAAGTATAGAGTGGTGAACGCATGGCGAATCCAAACATGTGCATGTGAAAAATAGGAATTGATAGCAAGGTAGGCATGAGACAAAAAATAACTAATCTATGCGTGCAAATGATAAAATAACAAGATTAAGGAAAACACTATTTTGTGAATCTAGGAACCATATTGGATATTGTGTGGATCAATATAAATTTATAATTGGTAGTTGATCCTTGTAGGACATTGAGAAGTGACATCAAATGATGAGGTAGATAGCCTTGAACAACCTAGATAAATAATTTTCAAGTGTACATGTATTGAAATAAATACTAAGTGGTGTAAATTGAGCTACCAAGTGGCATGCATGACCCTTTGAAATCCTATAAAAGGTAGGCACCTGTGAAGGATAATAGGTTGATTAGTATCTATTATGGTTGTTTCTCCTAAAGAGAAAACACTACTGAAATAATTATATAGAATTAGTAAACTAAAATAATATAGAGTAGAGAGGAATACTAATGATAGTTTGTATCATTATAAATCACCATGAGCACCTTATAATCATGAAATTTAATATAATGAGCATTGTTGTTTTCATTATGATTGTGCAATAGGTTATGACTATGATAGAACATTATTATCATGATTAGTTAAACATTGTGTTACACTTTCTATTTCCTTTTTTAATGGATGAATGAATACTTGGATACAATAGTGTTATTGTGTCATTGCATGATAGTTTATTAGCTTGTTTTGATGAAATAGACCAAAGAACATAGTAATTACACCTAGGCATGTGAGGTGGGTGCATGAGGCTATGAAGTCAAACCCATTTGGTGATAAGTGTGCTTTAGGTAATGACATACATGGGTAGTAGTGCGCAAGATAGTATCAACGTGTGAGATAATACACTCACCACCAATACATACAATTGCCCCCGACCTACCTTTGTTCCCATTCTATGTGTTTTGGGGGAGAACACAAGATTTCCTTTAGTGATATTATTGCACAATAAGGTTAAGTGTTAGTATCCTAAAGGGAGTGCATGGGACTAGCACATGATCGACATAAATCAAACCAAAATTTTGGTTTCATTACTAGGATGGGTCAAATTTTATTCTTGTAATCATAAGGGGAGGTGAAATAGATAACTTAGTAATGTTTGTCTTAAGTTTATGTGCATATGAGCAGATTAGAGGGTAGAAGGTGGAAGGGGAATTATTTAAAATAGGTAGCAAGGAAGATTCATCATGGAGAGACCAAATGAGCATGAGATCAGGATGCACATATATAATGAGAATCAACAAAAGGTGATGGTCATAAAGGATCCTAGGCAAAGGGGAGGGTATGAATCAAGAAATTATTTTGAGGACCCACAAAGTATGAGAATGGCATGAGGGGGACTCTCACAGAGGACTTATACTCCAATGATATGGAATCAAGCACCAATGATCAAGAGAAGTTATGAAAGGAGGTGATGTATTAGAGGAAGAAAATGAGTAGGAGGATACTACCAAAATAATGACCAATTCCCATCTCTCTAAAGTGCATGATCATACATCCCACTCACAATTAGAATAATATTTTCAAGACACCATGAATATGGCTGATATAAGAGGATTTATTACTCATGAGGGGGAAGAAAACCTGGTAGATCAGGTAATACCTTACCCACCACTTGAACCAATGGCCATACAACTATCATAATGAGTGGATATAATGTAGTAAGGTATGCCACCGATGGGAGGGGCTAAAACCCCTTAGAAATGAAGTTCAACTTAGAGTGGAGTAACATGAGCTAGAGGACCATTGGTGACCCAACAAGCACTCTAAGAAGCTAGAGGATTAGTGGTATAGCCTATTGACGATTGATCAACATACCCTCATTCTTCTAGAATCAGGGAACCTCTTTTTGATTTTTATATTCACCCTTGCTTGTACTCATAGCTTCTTGGTCTCAGTACTATCAAGTTTTTCTGGTAGGTTTTCTAGGTTTTCATGTTGAACTAGGACTTGGAGTCATCATTGTTGGAAATATCATGTCTGTGCAAGAAAAATTTGTATAAGGCACTTAATGTGAAAGTGGAGTTGTGACCTCCCAATTTGTATTTAAACCTTGGTTTGATTAGCTCTCTTGGTTTGCTTTAGGAAGCCATTGCAATTTCCATGCCATTTTGGATCCCAAAACCCATCCCATCACAACAATCAAGTTCGAACAGTTAAGTTTCATATAAAACACTTGGCCTTGAAGTGGAGTCTTGTTGCACTTATCCACCCTTGAAAATCTTTACCACTTTCTCTCTTAGCTCCCTAAAATTGATTTGGAAGGTCATTTTAATATCTATGATGGTTGGGCCTCCAGAAACAATTCCACCCTGTCGATTATGCTCGTGTAGATAAGTTTGATGTTTTAATCTTTAAAAAGAAACATGTTTTCGAGGAACTTATCCCACTTACAAGATCTATAAAAAAGTTGCTTCCTGGTTTGCTTGAGTTTGTCAATCTACTCTAGAGAGTCACTTTGGTTTTCATGCCATAACAACTTCTAAAACTAAATCCATCTTATCAATTGGATATGTACAAATATATTTCGTATTTTACACCTCACCAAGAAGTGATATCTTATTTCACTTGTAAAATCTCATCAAAAACTTGTCCCGATCCCCGATTAAGTCTTGGCTATAGGCGGTTAAAATTTGTAAGGTCCATAGATGTAATCGAGCTTTTAAACATTGATCAGGTCTATCGGGTTCAATTTGTCTAAGTGGGATAGATTTATTTTATCCCTTCTGCTAAATGCATAAATATTTGCGAGTAGGAGTTGAGGGGATTCATTATTTTGTAATGAATACGTAAGACTTATTCATTAAAAACATAAAACATAAAACGTGAATGGAATGGGTGTGGAGTGGAGTGGCATGTTTGAGGGGAAAATGGCCCGCTCACTCCCCAATCAATCATTTTGTAAAACTCACGTGAAATCCTAGGCATTTTGAAATGGAAGGTAAGAAGGGGTGGACATGTGTCCACTTTTATGTTTAGGTTTTTCCAATTGCTATATTTTGTTAAATTTAATAGATTTCAAATTGAATTTTAATTATTATTTAGTTTTAATAAATTTAATTTTAATGATTTAAAACCATTATAATTTAGTAGTAATATAATTGAATTTAAATGTATTAAATTTTTTAAAATAATGTTAATTGTTTTTATTTTTTAATTTTTTACGAGAAAAATTAATACTATATCATAATTTTAATATGCAGATATTTACTAATATATTTTTACCTTATTAAGACATGAAGGACATGGCATGCTGTTCAATGACATTCTAATGTTAATCAGATGTTGATATCTTGATTCACACTAGGGTTTTATAAAATTACCAAAAAGTGCATCTCAACATTGAATTAGACGTTAAGGCTCTATTTTCCCCTATCAACCCATCTAAATTGTTTGTCACTCCAAGGGTATAACTTTCACCCTGAGAATCAATTTTTCAAACCATTTGCACCACTGGGAAGATCATTCCACTGTAGACATTATGGTACCCCAATTTTTCCTAATTTAGATCGAGTCAAAACCTATATGCAATTGAGTTTTGCACATTTCTGAACCCAAGTAGATCTTTCGAGGGTTGTTTTGGACTACTTGTCGCTTTGGGTCCCATAACTTGATCCTTATAAAGCCATTTTCAAAACCATCAGAGTCATTGGAACACTGACTACAACATGGATGTCTTGGTGCATCCATTTTCCTAATATTAATCTTGTGTAATGAGATTTTAATGTTTTAAGTTTATAATTTGCATGGGAGGCTTTTAGTTGTAAAAAAATGATTTTTAGTCTTTTTGTAGGCTAAAATAGAGCAAAAGGGCAAAGTGGCAGTATTGAAAATTGAAGGATGGATTTAAGTAGGAAATGAAGAATCATAAGTCTTTAAATAGGACAACCCTGGTCATTGTAATGTTTGGATCTTTGTTTTTCCAAAACATATTAAGTTAGCCACTTTGCATTTATTTCTCTCTCCCTCTTTTGTTTACCTGATGTTATTCTAGAAATTTTTTGTAAAGTTGATTGGAATACATTTATAAACATATGCTACTTACTAATTTTATCTATTAATGAAAGTTTTGTATATTTGTTTGCATTATCCATGCATGTAAATGGTGATGGTGTTACTTCTCTTCTCACTTTCCTATTCCTCATACTCTTTCACTGGCCTTATTGAATGGTTGTGCATACATTGGCCAAGTGAGCGTTTAGTTCTATGGATGTTCATAACCATGTAGAATGGATTTGGTTATGTAATAATAAGATTTTTATTTCTTTTCCCTATCTTTAACTCTTTTTATGATTTTGTTAGTTAGGGTTTGAATGCAATCATTTACTACATGCTTATCTAGATTGCTTGTTATTAATTTTCTCCATTACCAAAAATGCACTATTAAATATATGCATAATGGAATGAATGTTGTTTATTACCACTTATACAACATAAAATAAAAGTAACAAACCCTTTAAGTCATCCGCACACTAACTTTAGCAAGCCCATCAACGCTGATTTTAACACATGGGAAGAGCTTGAAAATACAAGTTTATTTTCGCTTCCTGAAACACATTGAAAACCCACATGAATGAAATACCTAAACTTGAATTTACCTCTAAAATATACAAGGACCAAAATAATGAAATCAAGTTTGAAATATTCCCACACCATTAAAGGCCCCTTTACTAGAATAAATCATAGTGAATGATTGAGTGGAACTAGTACACTATGACCAGGTAGATAAAGACCTTGGGGAGACTTGCCTTCTCAGAATCCTTTCAGGACAGGCTAAATGGTATTCACCACCCTAAAATCCTAATGTTGGTGATACATGCCAAATGAAACACCAACACAACCAATTGTGGGAGATGGTGGATTTTTTTCAATATCATGAGGAAACCAAGGCTTGTGCATGCATTCAAATAGTGTTCCAATAACACAAGCCCCTCATGCACCTATTTCACATTTGCTTATCGCTAGATATATTAACATATGTCTTTGAGTTTATCTAATTATCATGGGGTTGAAAACACTACATAACATGTTCACAAGTGAGAAATCATTTGGCACATAAAGGGAGTGACTTTACTAGAGTGCAAGGTAATATAACTATCAACAAATCTAGTAGATCACACACATAATTGGTATCAAAAGTTGGATCCAAATCAAATGATTATGGATTATAACCTTTTGAAAGCCATGTTGTTGAAATATTTCACAAAATTTGAGTAACAAAGCATTTATGCACCTAAGGATATTAAGTAGGAACTAACACATAACATCCACACATATGTTGATAGGTTTAAAATCATAGTGTCCAAGCACTCTAATGAGATTCAACTAGTGTAACATGCATCATGGTTTTTTTTGGGATTGATTATACCCTTTTTATGTGTTTTATGTATGAATAAATTCATTTAACTAAGAGAATAAATAGAGGTATCATTAAGGGTTAAGGCCATTTGAAGTATAGATACGAGTGTAAAAACACTCATAGAGGTGAAACTTGCATCAATGGCATCATAGTTGTAGAAGCTGACAACCAACAACACACATGAAATGTGGACCACACTTTGGTGCACAAATTTAGAGGAGAAAAATAATTACCAAATTAATTTTCCAAGGTGTAATGTGCATTTCCTATTAAGCTCATGTGAAAATTTTTATGAGGGCCATAATGCACATAACTTCTCTCTTTTACAAAATGCAACCTAGAATAATGTTTCATTGTACTAAAATTTTTTTGACACCTTTATCCATAACATATATGATTTTTGGGTAATTTATGAGCTCCAAAAGGCATGAAAGTGAGGATAATCATAGGACACTATAGGAACATCAAACCAAATTCCATCAAACTAAGGTTATGGGAAGTAGTGTGGTCATAGAAGTTGTTTTAGATGGCTCAAAGGTGTTTAAAAAAAAATGATCTTGTTATAAGTGTGTATTTCTAGACCATTACCAATGTGACTACCCCAAACAACATAATTTTGGGTATCATTATGGTGTATACAATGTTTAGGAATGTTTGAAACTATATACAAGGATAATGCAAAAGGGTAAGCTTGATAAGGGCATCGACATGATAATATGTGCATTAAAATAAAACCAATGGGTCTAAAAGGTGCATAAAAATATTAATAATTCTAGACCAAATGTTTATAAAATTACATGTAGTAGAACAACTATGAAACTAACAATGATTCCCATGGAAAGGGCTAGGTTGGGATATAAGCCAGGAAAACCTAATGATAGGGTGGTGTGTCTAGAAAATACCATTATTCCAAGTTCATATGGATTACACCAAGAGAAGGTCATATTTTAATCCATGGATGTGATTCAAAACTTGTATGGGGAGCTTAAAATTTCTCAATATTTAGAGAAGAAGGCTCATAGAGAACTCCAAACACATGAAGAGTAGGTTAATGACCTTGAAAACCTATTAGCACTCCCCCACTACAAGGAAATGATTCCCATGTTTAAAAATTTATTGGTTGAGTAAGATGATAAACATCTAATTGATGTACCTACACTATATTTCACATGGGTCCATGACAGGAAATTATCCCAACACATAGGGTATGACTAGGAAATACTCATTGATATAGACATAAATGTTTGGTCAGTAATTGAAATTATGGTGTATATGGGTATTGAGGTAAATATCATCATAGGATATGAATGATGAAATATGGGAATCCCCATTATAAAATATCCACCTAATATACTAGTCTTTGTGAATAATATGAGAGTGAAATTCATGGAGATTCTACCTAATGTGGGCATCAATATAATGGATGTCCAATTCTACACAAAATTTGAGGTTATTGAGCTTGCTGAGGTTGAAAATTATATAGCATTACTTATGACACCCTAATGCTATTCCAATAATGTAGACATGCACTTAAATAAATGATACATGAGATTTGATAATGGGATCCAACATATGGTGGTTCTATTGACCACCATTCAAGTCCCTCATGTTAATAATGTAGAATTAGTGGACAAGTTCAAAAACATCTATAATATCATAACACAGGGTAAGGAGACCATGTATCCATGTGGTAAATACATCTTGAGTTAGGATGATGCCCAAACCACCTCTGATATAATGAGTATTTCTTATGATTTATGGGTGCAAGAATCAAATGAAGTCATCAGAAGACTATGTAGTGTAGTGTGATCTAACTTATTTTTTAAAAATACACACAAAACCATGTGCACTAATTATAAATATTATTACAAAGGGTTGACCAAAGATGAGGCATGGTGTGTAAATACCCCAACTATGGAGCCAAAAAATTCCCCACATATTAGCATCAATCACCTTTGGGAAAAAAAGAAGATTTGTATGCCAAAAACTCCATCCAAGGTGACACAAGTGACTAGGATAGATGTGGTTATTCCAAATAAATTCCTAGTCCCATCCTTGCATGTTGCATTTATGGGATGATCTAATAAGTTAGGACCAATTGATATGTGCCTAGAGGATTGCATGCACCAAGGTGAAAGACACATGAGAACACTATGGGGAAACACTGAGAAAAAGAACCAATAGGAGGTGTGTCAAGTTCAATATATCAAGGGACTAGTCTTAATGGATGGATTCCCCACCCATATAATTTTGAGGACTAGAAAGTGCCAACCACACTCATTAAAATTTGAAATTATTCATGGGAATTTCAAGGGTTGTTATCTCAATCTCTATTTGGACTAGTGACACTTGAGGTAGAGTGTAATAAGGCTATGACCAATTATGTAATAATGTTTTAACTAGTTATGTAATAAGGCTTAGGCCATTTTATTTTTAAACTTTTTATAGTTCTTAAGTCTAGTAGATATGTGAAATAGTTGATGTAATAATACACACATCCCTCATAAATCCATTGGGTGAGTCGAGAATGGGATTTATTTTGAGGGACTTATGTCAAATGTCTAATTTTATAGGAGAAGATTTTTGTGCTTAGAAATGGTGAAATAGAGTTTGTGATAATAAAAAATAGTGATATTTGTGTAGGTATGAACCTGAGCACCTTGAGATAAAATTTAACTACACTGGAAGATGAGGCAAAACATTTAGTGTGGGTTACTGGTGCATATAAGATATGAATAATGACATGTTTAGGTTGAGCACATGACCATATGAGAGATAGTTTGTACATATATTCAAAGGATAAGGTTAGTGTATAGGAAGATTTGACACACAATAAAATCTAAAAGTAAAATATGAAGTGATAGATATGGATCATGAAGAATGAAATTAAAAAATAGTTGAATCACCATATGTAAAAGTGACAAATGAAAAAGGTTGAGAAAGACAACAAAATTGATCGTTATTAGAGTTGAAGGGATTGAGGCATGATTCATACACACTACCTATCAAAAATTGGGGGATCAAGGAATGACTTAAATATACTACCCTAGCACAGGGGTTTGACATGGTTGGAAAACCAATGGAAGGACAATTGCTTATTTTTAAATTGGACCAGTTAATAACCCACATTCATAACTATAATTAGGGGAATTAAGCCCATGGAAAACGTTTCCATAGTAATTTGTTGATGAATGGGGTTGATGTAGATGGAGGGTTGATGTTGTTAGAGTTTTGGTTGATACTAGGAAGGTTGTGAGGCAATCATTAAAGGAATAATCCTAGAGATGCATAGAAAATGGAGGGTGTAAATAAGAGTTAAAACCCCTTTGGGGGAGTCAAAGATCAACTATTATTAATTCAAGGAACCCATTTTGAACACATGATGATATTTTTTCTATATATGATGAATGTTATATTTTAAACCTATTATTTAGTGAGGATCAAAGGCTACAAGATTTGATAAATGAGAAATAATTTAGGAGGGTTGTAGAGCTAGAAAGGACCACCAATTGATGGAGAAGTCATGTGTATAGTTTTATAACTAAATTTTTGTATAGGATATGACTCAGTATAAATTTAGTACACTCCATCAAATACATATGGGAAGCTGGTGGAAAGGGAAATAAGATGACTTAGGATGGATTCAATTCCCTACATCAAGTGTAGATGTGAAAAACATTGTGGTAAGTGCAAGGAATAGACCCAATGAATAAAAAGAAGTGGGTTTAGGATGGTGAGTGTAATTTTTCATCAAATAATGTTGGATAATCCATAGGTGAAGAGAATGCATGGTGGAAGATTTGAGTTGTGCTCCTAGGGGTTAGAGATAATTATAATAAATAAATAAATGGTCTACCAAGGAGATGAGATAGATGGTTTACACACTAATATCCTTAGTATTGTATGCTTAGACCAACCTCAAAGTAGAGAGAATTATAAAGGGTAAGCATCTAATTAATAATGTTGAAAAACCAAGGATGATGAGCAAGCATCCCTTATTATATGGTTGGGGTTCTCTAGGAGGAAAGTGTTAGAGGTACCAAATACACATGGAAGAGTTGTGAGAGGAGATAATGTAGGTAAGAGGTGGAGATGGATGAAAAAAGGTAACACAATGGCTCTTGAATGATGTGTGGAGGATGCAAAGAGGAATTTTTTCATGGGTCTAACCAAGAGTAGTAGGTGATAAGGTGAAGTTTATGCACCCTAAGAGGATAATCTTGAGATGACATGAAATAATTTAAGATGTGCAAGGGGTAGGGTCAAAAATAAATCAAAGAGGAGGTCAGATGAATATAACATAAGGATAAATATTGATGCAAAGGGGTTGATTAATATGGATGAAGTGTCCAAAAGTGTGGGATAAGCAGAGGAAAGTATCCCTCAAGATATAACCTAGATGAATAAAATCTAAGAAATAAAACACAATTTTCACTTTTTATAATAAAACTAGGAAGCAACTTGAAGAGAAAGGAGGCTTGGAGAATAGATGCTTGTCAAAAAGTGTAAGTACATATGAAGTAGTTTCTTATGATGCATATTTATGGATAGTTAGATTCAACTAGGAAGAAAAGTGAAAGAAATGCATGGGTTGTCTAAGGATGGACAACCATGTAAGTGTGGGGTGATGTTGAAATCAAAAATTAGCTAAGTATAACCAAGGTGAGGAGTGTATGAGAAACAAATGATGTGATCTAGAAGACACAAAAAACACAGATTGATGCATGTAAGCCTAAGCCCAACACAGACATGTGTAAAATGGGAAATACTGGTGAAGCAAGTGTATGTTGATAAAGGACCAATCCATGTGTGAAAATGAAAAAATAACATGATCAAGGTAAACAAGACAATGAGAATCCAAGATTTGTAATGGAGATCATAGGGATAAAATATGGAAGTTATGACTAATAGTTGATCCTGATAGGTATTTGAAAGTCAATGGAAAATAATGAGGTAGATAGCCTCGAACAATCTAGATCAATAATTTCCAAGTGGGTATCCAAAAAAATAATTATTAGCTAGTGATAGTTGAGATACCACCCTTTAGAAGCATATAAAATCCATAAACCTAGGAAGTAGAAGTGGTTCATCAATTTTTATTGGGTTTTCTCTCTATAAGAGAAAAATCTACCAAAATACTTCTATGTAATTAGTAAATTAGAGGGATAATATAGAATAGAGAGAGAGCTAGTAGTGATAGTTTGTACCATTGTAAAGAACCATGAACACCTTGGAATAATGAAATTTATTATATTGGCCTTTATTTTTTATTATTATTTTTAAATAGGTTGTGGCTATGATATAACATTATTATCATTATTAGGTCAATGTTGTGTCACCCCTTATATTTCTTTATTTAATAGAGGAATGAATACTTGGATACAATAGTGTTGTTATGTTATTGCATTAGTTATGTGCATGATAGTTTATTACCTTGTGTTGATTAATAAGACCAAGAACATAATATATACCCCTAGGCATGAAAAATGGGCATGCAAGGATATGAATTTAATCCCATTTTTTGTTAAAGTTCACTTTAAGTACTAGCATGTAGGTAGCAGTGTGTAATATACTAGTAGTGTGCAAGATAGTAAACTCACCACCAATGCATGATAGTACTATCTACCTACCAAAATTCCCCATTTTACACTTTAGGTGAGCATGTAAGATTCAATTTCATGATCTATCATTTTAAAATGGTTAACCGCTCATATTATAAATAATGCACAAGGGACTAGGGAATGATTAACTGAAATGAGATTAAAAAAATCCTAAGAATCATCTATATTACAAGAAAGTTTATTAATGTTGACTCCTTTTATTGATGTAAATTTTTTATAATGAATCATAAGGTCAAGACAATTTCTATGCATCCATTGATTGACTTATTTCATATTTTAAACATTAAAATCTACCTCACTATCAATTAACTCATAAATGTATCTATCATTTTTTGGCCATGTATAACATATTTAATTAGATTTTGTTATTTATTTCATGACACTCCTTAATTTCATGGAAATAATGATACCTCTTTTTTTCTTTTGAAGTATGGTCTTGATTTTGATTGTAGTCTATTTGATTTTTGTCTACCTAGTCATTGTTTTTGCATACCATTATTTTCCTTCAAAAATAGGTATTGAAAACCTTCTCATTATGGATACCAAGTCTGAGCAATAAATTTACATCTATAACACTTAGTTTAAAAGTGGATTCTAGAAGGTTATTCAATCTCCCTTTGTTAATCAAGAAAATCTCCCTAGTTAGGTTTGAAGGGGACCATGGGTGATTTTAAATAAAATTAGGAATAAAAGATTATTTATATATAATTCCCCACCAACCAAATCCATTCCTAGTGTTGGTTGGTTTTTAGGTGCCTTCACAACCCCCTTTCCTTCTTTAGTAGACGTTTAAACCCTAACTAGGTTTTGGGGGGGGATTCATTCCTAACCAAAATTTGTTATATAGGACCAAAGCCATAATTGGGTTTTGTAGGGGCCTATTTTCCATTTACCCATACCCATAAATTTCTAAAAACTGACTTGGATAAGGGGTTTGTATCAGCCCTCTCCTTTAGTAATCGGGGTCTAAATTCTGACTAGTCTTACATTGATATTGGCCCCACCTCCCTTTGCAATTAGGTTATGGATCATGATTAGGTATATGAGCCTATTTTAACCCTATATACAATGTATTTTTGGGGCCAAATATCTATTATGTCTATGTACCTTTATCACATTATTTATTTTATCATATATTTTACCTCAAAGGTTTGTACTCAGTGTCACTAGTTGTGTTGGAAAGCTGATTTATAGCAATGGACTAGGTTTTGTATGAAGAAAGTATAAATTTTAAACCCATAAATTGCATGAATTAAGTGATTTTATAACAACTCACATTTAATTATTTAAATTTATCTTATTTTCTTCCATAAATTTGATGCTTTATTATTTGGCTTTTATATACTTAGATAAGGAAAGTAGATACACACTCAAGAAGAATATTTTTAATTGAAGACAAAACATGCTACCATAATTTAATGGATAAATAGTGCATAAAGGAGGGAATTTTTTCTTGGATAGTTTTATTTATAATATTATATTTTTTCCAATAGTCCTTTATTACCATAATTTAGTGTTTAGGCTTATTGCATTTAATCTTGGAATTCATTGTCTTGAGATGGAATTTTTGCACACTCAATATGGTCCTTTGATCTTGACCCTTATATTTAATATTTTCACCCACATAATGAGTGAAGGATTATCTTCATCTATAATAAGTGTCTATATAATAATTTTAATAACACTAGTAAAGGGGTTGGAGGATTTATGGAAAAAATTATAAGATATCAGATTTTTTATTTTTTACTCAATTTTATTTTTATTTTTATCCTCCGCAAAACATGAGCCATGTTATAATGATATCAAAAAATTTAATTCAAATGGTTTGATTTAATACAAAAATATCTTCCCATGTAATGTCTATCAAATTGAAAGGATTTGAAGATCTAAGTTCATTATCTGTGTATGTATATGTTGATTTTGTCCATAATTTCTTCTTAGCTAAAATATCCTCAGAATTATACATCATATTTTATTTATAGCTACATTTATAATATCAATATAAAGATTGGTTTCATAATATTTTACTAATTGACCAAATAAGATTTACTTACACTAAAAATTAGGATCATTTATTTCATCTTTCATCTTATCTTATTATCTTTTCTATAAATTTATTAGAGTCTATTTATAATAGATCTACAATTACAATTTGTGTTTAAAATTTTGATCTTGACTAAAGAGTTATTCATTATTTTTATGCACTATTGAATGCATGCAATTAAATTAATGTACATTGAGTTAGTTTTAATTTCAATGTTAAATCCAAACTACTAAATTTTTCTAGGTAATTTATTCATGTTTTTAGGCCCTTATTGTGTGATTAAACCTCACATCATAAAATAAATATACCTACATTGTCTCATATTTTCTTAATATTAGATTTATACAAGCATGCCCCTTGAAATGAAATAATTTCACATCAGCCAATTAGGTTATCTAGTAAGCCAAGACCTAGTAATATAGACCTTGGGGAGATTTATGCTCTTTTAGGCATAGGTTGGGAAGATTTCCACCCCACCTAAGTTCATGTGCCAAATAACCGATCAATATACTGACACTAGAAGGTGGGCCTAAATATGAAATTTATCTTTAATATTTTGGAGACATTTCCCAAACTAATTTATTATAAGTACCAAATTAGAAAGTAGAAGAATAATCATGATGTATAAGTGTATTTTGGGTGAATATGAGCTATTATACCTCATAAAACATATAAAAACTATAATTGAAAAAGTAAAATATAAAAATATACATATCCATTCATATAGTGGTTTTCCAATGACTGTTGTTCCCTTTGAAAATTATTTTTCTATCCCTTTAAATCCTCTAATGTCTTCCACTTTGATGAGAGGAGGTACTTACCTTGTTAACATTCTAGGATTTACCCTTGATTTACCCAATAATCTTGAGATTCTTTCCCAAGATATGTGTATGTTGGGATTTGAACCATAGAAGAACACATACAAGAATTCAAATATGCCATTATAATAATTCAAATTCAATATGAAGATGTGACCTAATTTTTGTTTCCTTCCACTTTGGATGAAATGGATTATGGATGGTTTCTTGGTTTTCTAGATATATCTATTACATCCTAAAATTATCTTGAAACTATGTTTGTTCATCATTTTATATTTCTTAATGTGTCAATAGAATGCATATTTTATATTTTTTCACATTTTTTTAAGAATATAAAACAAAGTGATAGCAAATGTGAAAATAAAATCTGAGGACCTTGTGAGCTCAACAAATATGAAAGACTATAATGCTTAAAGATTAAAAAAACATATGTAAACCTCATTATAACTTATCGCTGTTTAGATGTGGCTTAGATGTATCTTGAGATTGTCTTTACCAATTCCAAGTTATACTTAGACACCTCCATTAAAGCTATGGATCATGTTGATTTGATCAAAGGATAGAAGATTGATGCACAAAGAGACTTGATGATTTGAAAATACTTTGTTTTTTGAATTGATCATATTAATTACATTAAAAAGAAGTATATTTATACAAACTTGGATCAAGGAGGACCCTTAATTTTTACATCAATATGAATTATTATAAAAGAGTCTTAAAGAGTGCACATAGATCAAGCATATGGATCAATGATGTGATCCATTCATCTCAATCAAGATGAATGGTGGAGGATGATATTTTAAAATATAAAATGAGATTTAATATATCCCTTCATCTTATTTCCAAGATGAAGATAGGAGAATCATTCCCAAGATGAATGGTGGAGGATGATATTTTAAAATATAAAATGAGATTTAATATATCCCTTCATCTTGTTTCCAAGATGAAGGGTGGAGAATAATCTTGTACATTAATTCATTTATCAATTTAAATATCTCAAAAAATAATTTTCCATAGTATCTCAAGATATTTTATTTGCATTAAGATTCCCACTTGGAGGGGAAAAGAGGAAAAAAATAAATGAAAGGAAATTATAATTCTATTTGCAATAGAAATATAATTTAGAAGAATGATTAATTTAATTAATCAAAGATCAATTTAATTAATATAATGTGGGAAATTTAATTAGAATAATGCTTGATTAAATTAATAAAATATCAATTTAATTAATAAAATTCATGGAATTTAATTATAATAATGATTTACATAAGGGGAAATATTAACATTGATTGATCATATAAAGGGGAATACTGAATTAACTAAAATAGAGTAATTGAATAGAAAATGATAATTAAATGGAGAATGATAATTGAATAGATATAATATGGAAAATTAGCTCACCTATAGATTCCCTAAGTTGAATACAAACACGGTTTAGATGAATATATGATTTTAACCTAGATTCTATGAAATGACAGGAAGTCATTCCATTTTGCAATTTGACATAGAAGTGATAAAATTAGAGTGTCTATAGAAACTATGTTTATTAGTGACTTTATATTTCCTAAAAATAGTTTTTTATTCACCATACAGAACCAAATGATCCCATGAGTATGTTTAAGACCTATTTATATAAGATTTACAAGAGGTTGAAATACCCATACACAAAAACATAAGTTATTACTATCCATATCTATTTAAGAGATTTAGATTTGATGACCTCTATATTTCTCAAATTAAGTAAGACAAATCTTTTGAATTTGTCTTTAGCATAAGAAAATCCATCAATATTGAGAAATAAAATATGCCATAAGGGTATGGTGTTAGTCTACTGACTTCATTGGGTCAACTAGGTGTGTATAATCAATTTATAATGGTTAATCAATTACTCAAGTAAAACACCTAGATGATGAATCCAATCACAAGTGTAATGTTGTCAAATAAAAATCATATTTATAATCCAAATCCTTTGAATTACATGCTTATAAATCAATTTTTTCTTACTTCCTACACTACTTCTATTGTTTCCCATAATGCAAATGTAAATGTGGTTCCAAATAGTAATTATTAGGATATCAAAATATTATTAAACAACCAAATGATTTTTAATGTGTATTATAATCAAATGGCACATGTGCTCACCTCATTCCTGAAAGCTCCAATGCCTATAGTCAACATAGTTACACAGACTAACACTGAAATTAATCTGACTCCAAATGTTAACCTTGAAATAGGAAATTTATAGAATATGGTTAGAAGTATGACCAATGACATGGTTTATTTGAAAATATAAGTAAAAAAAAATCAAAACCAATCTAAAAATAAACCTCCACAAAACATAAATTCTAATTTCTAAAGTACTAATCGTAAATGGAATACTAGGCCGAATAATAGAGGCTTACCTAGTCCTCTTGATAACATGAATAAAACTAGTAACAACACTAAAAACTTCATGAATTTATTTGATTTTGGATTTTACACTTGGTGTATATTACATAAAAAATATGCATATGCTAAAACTGATTATTTTGAATTCAAACTAGTTTGAAATATTTTCCAATAAGAAATGGACAACCTAGAGATAATACCCACACTTGAAGCTAATAAAAATCAAACTAAAATGAATCCAAGTGCTACCTTAGTCTTAGATACTTATGAATTTATAGGCAAGAGTTATAATGAGCTAGAGTAAAATTTAGATGGAGTTGAAGCATACAAGCAATTCTAAAGAGGAAATAACTACATGTTGAAGAGGAAATTGCATACACCTTTGATAATTTCCACTCCTCTAAATAGCACTCAGGTTCCACCTAATGAATTTTTAACAATATTTCATTTATACCTAAAGGAGATATCACAACTTGACAATCAAATAAAAATGTTGCTTACTCAAAATTTGACAAATATTTAGAGAAAAATAAACTTGGATATAATATTATTGAACACCTTAAGAAAACCAAAGCCAATATATCAATGTTTGAATTGCTTGAAATATCTAATATGAAATACTTATTATCAAAATTTTTTTATACTTCAAAGGTAAAATAAACTAATACATTAGTTGATGCTCATATTTCTATTTATAAGGAAAATATTGAAACTAATACTTTCCTCCAGACAATCCATATTTTTGTGAAAAAGATTCAAATTTTTTGGGTTGATTCAAGTTATTTAGGTAATGTGGTTCCATTCTTAGTTTTTTAAAATATTCTTACTATGTCAAATATGAAACTGGTTTAATTAGACAAATCAAAAGTCAAAGTGGTTAGTGAATTGAATCATATTTATAAGTATTCAACTTTTGATTCAAGATAACAATAATTTATTGACATTCAATTATTATACATATATGATGCATATGGTATGTTTACTAGTAGGGACTAGTTCATAACTTTAAATGAATACATGGAAACCAATTTCTATCATATGTGGATCCCATGGCATGGTATGAATAATTAGATAAATATTGAGGGAAATGAAAATGAATATTCTAATCATGGAATACAATAAGACTAATGAAATTTTGTGTGAATAATTTGAGCTTGAAGTATATATGATTGAAACTATGATGATGGATTATGAGGATATGAATATCACAATGTTGTCCATTTAATGCATGGTAGAGGCATAAGAGATCAATACTAAACATGGTAGTCTAAGTGAGGAAGAAGAGTCAACAAAGATAAGATATAACGATACATTCATTCTTGATTATTCTACTGATACTTCATCTATTGAAGACATAACTGTACATGTGGAAATAAACAAGCTAACATGTGCACTCAACTTCTCAAGGTCTATCCAAGATAATTAATATAATGGATAGATGGATGGTTGAATGTATGGATTGGGTTAATTAATTTGAAGAATGGAGTTTTAGATGATGGGAAGTAAGGGATGGTTGTGATGGTGATAGAATATATTTTCCATGTTATGTTATTTTTTTATGAAATTCGATTTGGAAGAGATAAAACTCCAAGGTCCCTCTATGTTGGTGATAATGAGATAACAAAATTATTAATTGATGTTGGGAACAATAAAGTGGGTATGATTACATTGGATGACTCAAAGGATTTTATCAATCCTATTAGATTATATATGCCCAAAAAATGTCATACAAAAATTTAATGAAAATTTGATGAGGTTAGTTCTAATGAGGAAATAAAAGGAAGGGTGAAAGGATAATCTTAGATGACTTTATATTGGTGGCTTCAATTTTAGGGTAAAATGACTATGGGAGGATCTATAACTCATTATTGCTCATCAAGAGAATCAAGAAAGTTAAAAATGAGGTTTTTGATGGGGTTGGAATATAACACCTCTAATATGAGATTGGTGTTAATGTTACTTTGTAAGTTAATTCCAATAATATGAGATTTATCCATAGGTAAAATACCTATTCTAATAAGGTAATGATGCTCTAGAAGTGTCATGAAAGAGAAAATTCAAGTTTGTTGTATTTTTTATGAAGTATATAATATTTTATGGATAATGATTTTGGAATGGTATAATTTCTATTCTAAAATTTTATAACAATATTTAATTCCTATGTTTATTTTTACAAGGACTTTATAGATATTTGGGATTGTTTTGACAATGTTTTAAAAAGAAATTAAATTAATCTACTTGAAGAAAATAGAATTTTAAATAAAAAAATAATTTATAATTAATTAAAATTAAATTATAATATTTTTTGTCTTTTTTCAATATTTTTTATGTATGTAAACTTAAAAGTGAAATTATAAAGGAAATATACAAATGTTGATTTTTCCTAGTTTTTCGTAACTTGCAAGATGATTTGTTTATGAAATCTTTTTTTTGTTAGATAAGGTTAATATATGGGTTAAAGGTCCTATCACATTACATAAAATTATGAAATATAAACAAGATAAAATAGTATAACCAAGATAGATAGATAAAATAGAAATCAAAAGCTAGCTAGAACCATTATCTTCAGCCAAACAGATACCAAAAAACATGCAGAAAAAAAAAGGCACTAGTAGAAACTATTCTGAATCTTCAAACTCTAAATAGATAACCAATTTATTGGTCCCCATGTTATTATTTTTATTTTACCTACCTTTGGTATGGTTACCAATTCCCTGCATAGTTTCAGTGATAGGCCTCTTCCTCATTAGGCTTATAGATTTGATTTCCTCCTTCCCCTATTCTGAAACCCTCCTATCTTCTTCTCTACCTCCACTATGACTATTCCTTTATCCTTAGGGATTATGCTTTATGTTCACTTCTTCTTCCTTCTCTGGATGATTTTCACCCTTACCCATATATAAATCAACTAGGGATAGCAAAGATTTTAAATTATTAAACTCATATGAGATTTCCATGATGAGTAACTTCTAGATGGCCACCTTAGTCCACAATTTTTCAAAATAATTTTCAATTTCGTATTTTAGGTTAAAATTTAAGGAAAAATATTCCATGTTAGTGATGGTTTTAACATAAACTAGGACTCCCTCATGACTGCCTCTAGGCTGGAAATCCCCCTAGACATATTCTACTCCAAAACCTTCATTATATCCCTTTGCAAGTTATATTTCAAGTTCCAATAAAATATCATCCTCCCTATTTGATTCTTCCTACTCACCTTTTATATGTATATCCTCAACAATTTACTTTCTCTAAAGGGGTTCCCCTCTTTTGACCAAAAGCAAGATAAGCCCCTAATGAATTATATCTGCTAAGGGGTTGCTTTTAAAGTTGGTGATAGAAACTTATAGATATTTTAGTAAAAATAAGGCTATATTGATTAAGTGACCTATAAAATTATTTATAAGAAATAAATGATAAGAAAAAATCACTATATGCTTTCCCTCAAGAGTAATATATTTCATTATTTGAAGACAAACATCTGGCCACTTCCTTGGAAGATCAACCCTAAGAAACCCTTTATGGTTAGATGAGTTGAGTTTTTTCTTCTTGGTGATATAAAAAAACTAAATAATTAATATTTTATCTTTTTATATATGAAATCATTTATGCCATTGAAATCCATACCTATGATATCACCTATGATTTCTTTAGTGACTATGAGTTTCAAGCCACGCATCTGGACCTCCCTTTCATTCTATCCTCTTGAAAAATCTATGTAAATAATCACATCATGGTTGACCAATATATACATGAAACTCAAAATCCCACCCTTTACCATCTTTATCTATATGAAATCATCTTCTTTCACCTTGGCACAAGATATGGGCTCAACTCTATCACAGTCACCTCCCATTTTGGACTGTTTGCTTTCTCTACACTCTTCATGAGTGGGACCACTTATTATTAAATATAAATAAAAATTTATTTATTTTAATTTAAGCATATTATAAATTAATACAAAATATGTCCAATCATACATGACCTTGAGGTATGGTTGAACCGTGATTACTCTACATGTGCTAGATCTCCTACACCCTTACTAATTATATTTATCAATAATGATGCTTATAAAGTCATGCATTATATTTTACTTTATCAAGTTCAATGATGGGCATTACATTTATGGGAAATTCTATGTCACCTTTCCAATAGGTGAGATATCCACTAATGACCCCTAATTTTTCTATTTTGTCAGTGCTTTTATTACCTTATCTATAAACATGATCTATAGACACCCCCTTGAAAGAAGTTATCAAATTTTTATCATCCTCCATTATGATAGTAATATTATAGGAAGGTTGGGAGGAACCTTTTAAGTAGTTTATAATATTCATCAAATCTCCCTTCACCTTAAATTATCCAATCCCATCTTGCCTACAAATTCTATGCCCCACCAAGTAGCCATGGCTTCTACCATATGATTAGTTTAGATCTCCAAAGGTCCATCATAAGATGTCATGATATTTCCATTATAATCCTAGATGACTCTTACACCTCCCATGAGGCAAGGATTCCCTTTAGCCACTCCATCAAAATTCAATTTATACCATTGGGATGGAGGGTGGGTCCACTTAATCTCAAATCTATCAACACCCAACTTGTTTGGTTAAACACATATTTCAAGATTCAAAATGTGAAGGATCTAATATAATTTAGGGAAAGGAGGATCATCAAAAGAGGATGCATAAGTTGAAAAATTATCTTTCATAAAAGCCATTATTCTCTTAAATTTGAGGAATGACTAGGGTTTAGGTTATAAAAAATGATCCAATTCTTAGAAATCCAATTTCTTAGAAAATATGAGGGAGGGAAAGATTCCACCATAATTTTAGGTGAGGATAACCCCAATGTGCCTCCCATTGGTAGATTAAATCCCTTATGAACCCTAGTGGGACCTAAGAATATTTGGAAAAATTTAAGGACTAGAAGATGGAGATAGAAAAAGGATAGGAAAGGAAGATATAGTCGGTAGATTCAACCTCCTTTTTGCATAGAGAACACATGTTAGGAATTGAAACTCCCCTCTTCATCAAATTATCCATCATTAAGATTTTGTTTTGGGATGCCATTTAGAAGAAAACATTAATCTTGGGAATATGATTCTTAATCCATAAACAATTCCAATTTTCCTCTAAATCTTCTTGGACCCATAAAGAAAGATGACTAAATTTGATAGAAAACAAATTTCTAGGATTATCCATCCATATTAGGACATCATCTTTTGGAAATATGATGATATAAGTTTTCTGAAGCATAGTATTTAACTGTTGTAAGAAAAGAATTTGTTGATGATTCAAATCTTTTTTGTGAAGTAACTTCCAATTTTTTTTGCCTTCAATCTCGTACCAATAATCACACACTTTATGACTTATAACTTCTTTGAAATACTCACTCATCCCCTATGTAGGTGGCAATGTTCCTAGTGGGGTTTGATTGATCCATATATCACCCCATAATTTGACTTTATTTATTATACCTATTTTACATTTTAACCCCCACAAAAGAATATCTTGCCTATTCTCAAATCTTTCCAAAAAGCAAAACCACTAATAGGACCTTCTTCCACAAAAAGTATGAACCCTCCCCATAATTCAAGTACTTGGATTTGATAATCCTTGTCCATTAATTATATTCATAAATCACCCTCTATCATTGTTTAGCTAATAGAGCTTGATTTATAGACCTCACCCTCCTGAGACCCAAATCTACTTTAGCTAAAGGTATACATGCTTTATTCTAGGATAAAAGTGGAAATATGAATCTATCTTCTATTCCCCTCTAGAAAAATTTCTTGTACAATTTCTCAATTTTTTCTACCACTTTACCTAAGATAACAAATAAGGATATGAAGTAAACTAGAATGCTTTATAATGAACTCTTGAGTAATTACAATTCTCCAGCTTGGGAGAACAAATTCCCTTTACATCTAGATAGTTTATTTTAAATCCTTCAATGAGAGGATTCCAATAATCTAATTTCATTTTACCTTAAAAAAGGGGAATGCCTAGGTATAAGGAAGGAAGATTATTTATTACATAGATGATGATCTTGGAAATATTCTATTACAATGTTGGTAGAATATTGATAAAGACTATGCAACTTTTAAATAAATTGACACTTTGAACCAACACTACCTCATGAATTTCAGTAATTTTCCTAAAACATTTATCTTCAAAAATAGAGGATTCTCCCATCATCAGAGTGTTATCTATGAATTATTTATGGGTTATAGATCTAGTGTTAAGAGCCGCTTTAATTCCCTTAATGACCTCATAAGAGCTGATAATATCAATGATTTTGCTTAAATTTTCAACCATTAAGATAAACAAATAAGGTGAAAGGGGATCACCTTGTCTGAGTCCTCTACCCATCGAAAAAACCTTTGGCAACCCCATTGATAATGACAAAAAACATGGGGTAGATATATAAGAAGTGATTAGATTTATAACAATCTAATTAATCCCAATTTTTTGAAGAACTCTATCTAAGAAGTGCCATGAAACCTTATCATAAGCTTTATTCATATCCAATTTGAGGAACATACCTTGTCGAGAAGGTTTGGAAAATAAATGTATAATTAAATGGGAAATAATAATACCATATGATATCTATTTGCCAAAAACAAAAGCCTCTTATTGTTCCAAAATCATCTTTTCAAGGAGCATTTAAATTTTTAAAGACAAACCTTTAGTACAAATGTTGTATAAGGTGGAACATAGGCTAATGGGTCTAAAATACTTCAACTAGTTTGCCCTGTGTTTCTTGGGGATTAAAACCAAAAAAATGTTGATGAATTCTTGAAGCATAATTTTAGCTTTGAAGAATTTAGAGATAACCAAACAAACTTCATTTTGAATAATGTCCCAAAATGCCTAGAAGAAAAAATGGGGGAAGCCATCTAGACCAAGGGCCTTATCACGTTGTAAAGAGAATATTATGGATTTGATGTCTCATTAGAAGGTAGAGATATGAAGGAAGCATTGCCATCTTAGGTTATTACTCCCTGAATGAGATTAATGACCTATTCTTCTAGCTGGACATCCTGAGAGAGAACATGAGCTAAAAGATTTTTATAAAAGTTAAGTATTTGTAGTTTTATATATTTTTAATTAGTATACAAAGTCCCATCTTCCCCCTTAATTCCTAAAATTAATTTACGCTGATGATTTATAGAGGATGAAAGATGAAAATACTTTGTATTCCATTCACCTTCTTTGAGCGAAGTTTTCCTTGATTTTTGATGCTAGAAAATTTCTTCCTTAACTTCCAAGTCATGAAATAAACTTAAGAGTTCCATTTTTTATCATGAGAAGAAGGGGTGGAACTGAAATCATTAATATACTCCTTGATTTTATGTAATTCTTCCTCTATTTTTCACTTTTGGGTAAAAATATTCCAAAAAATTTCTTTGTTCTAGATCTTAAGTTTATGCTTGATGTGTTTGAGTTTCATAGCTAGGATATACATGGAAAACCCTTACAAAGGAAACTTCCACCATTCCTTTACTAAATTAGATAGAGATGAATTACAAATCCATATTTTCTCAAATATAAAAGGGGTACTTTTAAATTTAAACATCTTTTCACTAGTGAAAATTAGGGCATTATGATCGGAGCCAACCATAGGAAGGGAAGATATGGAGCTACTAAAATGTAAATCCCACATCATTGAGACTAGAAACCTATCAAGCCTAACTTGAATGCGATTTTCACCCAATCTCTTATTAGACTAGGTGAAAGGGTTTCCTTTCAATTCAACATCCATAAGCTCCACCTTAGTAATAAATTCATTAAAATACATTATAATATCATTGAAAGAGTAGCTTCCCCATTTTTTTCTCTAAGGATAAGGGATTGCTCCTCTTCTATTTCCTTAATTATCTTAGTATTATCTCTCTTACTTATTGAAGAACATTGACCTTGGATAGAATAAAATGGATTAGGAAACCAAACACCTCTAACTAAAGTTAACAAGTCCTTTACAGGTGAAACTTCTTGAAGAAATATATCCTTTATAGGTAATAAAGATTCAAAAGAGAGGATATAATATGGGTTTGCATGGCCTTCTTCCAGGTGTTCCTTAAGAGGCTAAGAAAAAGCTAGATTTGAAATGGGGGAAGCAAACACTAATTGAACCAAAATATTAGTCATTAGGGGTAAAGCTGAAGTAACATTTTCAACCATTAAATCAACCTACATGATAGATCTAATAGTAGTATAATGCTTCAAAGAGGGGGTATCTTGAGAAAGGATAATAATCTTCTAGGAAATTGAAGACTTAGTAGAGGCTACGGTAGAAAACATATCCCCTAGACTAAGAGGTGAAATAAAAAGTGTTGCTAGAAGGGGATGGGGAGAAGGGTTAGAGGGAGGAAGAATAGATATGGAATCTTGAGGAGGGTAGGGGAAAGGGTTTAGGGAAAGATGTTTTTTCACCCAATAAGGAGTGTGGGGAAGGGAGGGTTTCTTGATAAGGGGACACTCCTTAGAAGAATGATTCAAGACATTATATGTTTTACAAATTTCTGAATTCCTTTCAAATATAATGCATTGATTTCAAACCCCATATTTAGATTTGATCTTGATAGATTAAATAAGGGGTTTGTCAATAGGAATAGATACACAAAAATGGGAAACTAGGAGCCTAAGTTTAGACATGATTATGGGATCGATGGATATTAATTGACCAAAATATTTGGAAATACCAAAGATAACCTTCAGGGTCTAGAGTTATAGGGGTAGTTATGGTAGGTTCACCCATATAGGGATATCCTTCATATCAACACTATCAAGGTTGAAACTTACTTTCCACTTATGAAGACAAACATTGGATTTAACCATAAACCATGGGATTCTGATGAGAATCTTAATGTAGTATTTAGAGTTTGATAATTTGATCAAGAAAAAAATCTTTGACATAACATTGATGTCAATTTGTCCCTTGTGATTCAATTTTAAATTAGCCCACTATCAAAAGGAATCGATGTTAGGTCTAAAACCACTAAATTTAGCAAGAGATAATTTGACAAGGAAGAGTAAAATTTCTCTATGAAAAAATTTGGGACATCAAGACATACCTCATTTCTTTCATCGATCAGGACCAAAATGGAATTTTATAATAATTTTATGTTTAATCATTCTCTAAACACCATATCAGCCCATGAGATTGATTTTTTTCCTCTAAAAAGATTGGGTACTATGTCTAGAGGTGGAACCTATCCTAAAATTGACATGTAATTTGGAGCATCCTTCAAAATAGTAGGTGGAACCTATCCTAGATCCAATGATAGTACATATGCATCTTTCACAAGATCACTAGGCTATAGCTCACCCTCTTCCTACCCATCACTCACATTCAAAAATCCTTGTTCAGTCTTCCCGCCCATCGTTCAAGCCTCTAAAATATTCCCATGAAATCTAAATGATATAGATTTGATTTTGGATTTTATTCTGAAAATGATATGAAATAATATTATTCAATTTATATTTTTTAACACTCCAATATGAAAACCAAGTTTTAAAATCCTAGCAAGCATTATTACTAAGAGTTCTTAAATTATCTTCACACATGCAAGATAAAGACTAGTTTTGAAAGTTTTAATATGAGATAAAATGATATATGGATGAAATAACTATAATTTAATGTTATTATTTTCATTTACAAGTATCTAAAATAATGTTATTTTACTACAAAATAATGAAATTCTAGATCTAGTATACTAGGTTTGACTATCTAGGTTGTACATGTTTTTGTTTATTTGTTTGAGAGTTGTTTTTGTATCAAAGATTGATTAAAACTAAAAATTAAATAGTTTAGTTTGGTTTTACCTATTATTATGGTGTGAATTATTTACCCTATAGCATGTGATAAATTACATTATTTAAAAGAACTTAATATTCAATTTTAGAAACAAGGGATCTAGACTATTTTTTTATGCAAGAGAGAACTAAATTAAAAATGATATCAATAATGAAAATACAATCCTCCAACTTGATCAATGGTTATGACCAAGCAGAGATAAGAGATTATTGTTGTAAAAATGTCCTCAGTAAAATAAATCCTCTACTCAACATGATTGTATTAAGTCTATAAGAAATGATGGAAGAAATATAATAATAAAAATAAGGACACATTCTTGGACAAGAGTGAAATTATATTGTGGTTAGCTAATCCACTAATAACAAAGATTATGTTTTTGATATAATGAATTCGCTCTTCCAAAACTATGTGGATTTGACACAAAAGTGATAAAAAGTGGAGTAAAATACTTTACAAAAATAAAACAATGTTGTCTTTGATTTTTTATAGATTGAAAAAAACAATCTTCAATGCAAAATTATGATCTTTAAATTCATATAAAACTAAGATAATCGTAGAAGAATCAAGGAAGATGCAAGTGTGAATTTAATTGAGATTGATTGAGAGATAAACTTGGGGGGGGGGGGACAAGAATTGATAGAAATCATAGTAAAAGTGGGTTGGGACTTCATGAAGGGAAAAATAAATAAAAATAAATAATAAACAAGAATAAAATCATCCAAAAGTGTGAGAACTCAATTCTCAAAAACTAAAAATAAAAGATAATTAAACTATGATGAAACTATCACTATTTGAAGGTGATAGGGATAGAACTACCACATAAGGTTGATAAAAAATATAATCTCATGAAAACACCTCCATAATAATTGACAAAAAAATTGTGTATAATTACATTTCCATGATGAATTATGAAACCACCACAACTAAACACATTAAAAAGGGGTAGTTTCAACACATAAACCAACAATTTTGACATGAAGAGTAGAGGTTTTATTGTCAATAACTCAAATCAGAGATCAAGGTTATAAATAAATTAAAAGTGGAAATTTAAAATGTTTAAAAGGATTAAAAATGGGATAAAGAGAGATGAATTGGTAGGAATGTCATAACAACCATACTTGAGTGTATTTGTGGACATCATTGCATTATGATCATTTTATTTAGAAATATCACACCATAAAATTTTGGGTGAAAATATATTTTACCATAAAGAGGATGAAACATAATTAATTGAAGAGGATGTGGTCCCATTTAGTGGTGTATTGAATGGAAAATAAGGGTTAAAAAACTTACATTACTTGTGTGGTACAACAAACCTATCTGAGACTTTTTGGAACCTACAATCAAAAGAAAGGATTTAAGTGAATTTTAATAGAAAACTAAAAAGTATAATAACTAATTTCAACATGTAAAATAATAATTATCATATAAGTGGGGGTGATTATACTACTTGAATATATCCCATTGAGGTTCTAATTACAATGTTGGATTATGTGTACCTGTAAAACTGAAATGAGAAACAAACATGCTACAGGAAACTAAAATAGTTAAAATGTGTTAGTTGTGAACGTTAAATTCATTATTTTGGAAATAAAAATATCAAAAAAAATAAAATGAGATTATAACTAAAACTACTAAAAATGATTTTTTTGAAACACAATGGCTAGTTAAAAAGGTTATATTTTCAAAAATTTACCAAAAATATAAATAATTTATTAACATTAATTCAAGAGTTTTTTTTTTTTGTTGATATTTGGATTTAGGGAGACAAAATTGATGCATTAATTAGCCACATTGATGATAAAAATAATAGAATGGATAACATACCAATGGGAGGAGCAATGAGTCATGTTCAGGTTGGTTTTGACTGTTTTACCCCAATTTCAATTCCTTTTTCAAAAATACATTTAATTTTATTAAATTTTGAAAATTATATGAAAATAATATTGGGGGGTTGGGTAGGTTAGTTAAATGTATTTTTTTTAATATTTGGGTGAATTTTGTGTTTCTTGGAGGGTTTTGAAGTTGGGTGTGGTTAGAATTAAAAACCATCACATCGGGTGAAACTACTAGTCTTAGTGACCTAGGAGCGAGAGTCCACACAAATCTTCAACATCATGGCATTATCAAATGAGGAGGATAAGACCATAGTGACACTTTTTAATCAAATATTTATACTATTTTAATTTGATTATTTTAAAAATTTGAGACACATTTTTCTTTCATGAAGGTAGATTGTACCAGATACTCTATTATACAAACTCAACATTATTATGATACACACACATATGGAGATATTATAGTTTATTTTAATTACTTTCCATTTTTGTGTTATGTGTTTAATTTTAGTGAATTCTATTTCATTTTAGGCACTTTGATGACTATGCATGTCATGATATACCATGTATTTCTTATGTTTTTGGTAATGATATGAAAAAATATTATATATATGAAATTATGGAAACAAAGTGTAAACAAATTATACAATACAAAATGATGGATATGTGTTAAAATATAAATATGCTAATAGTTTTTTTCTAGATGATTACAAATTTATTTTGTTGACATGAATTTTAACTTGTAGTAGAAAAATGAAAGGGGGATCAAGATATGCATGAGATAGTAAAATGAAAACTATACATAAAAAATTTGCATGGAAAATGAAGATGACCTAATCCTTATGAACAAAGCGGTAAAATTTAATTCTCTATAAACTTATATAGTAATAGCTTTATTGGATTCTTATAGAGGTAACTATCCTTTAAATAATTACTAAATGGGTTAAAGTTCCCCTTTTTATCATATACATGTAAATTATATTTTCAAATAAATTTTATCATCACTTTTCAATTTAAGATTAATTTTTCTTATATTTTTTATTTATATTTTCAAACACCTATACTTAGTCTCATATGACTAGGATTATACATGGGTTCATCACCAAAGACTAGACATAGGAAAGTGAGGGCATCTCTCCCTAATGTTACTCTCACACAACTAGTAAGATGTGTTGAATCAACACTAAATATTAGCAAAGGGGAAGAGACATGAATTTTGTTTGCATAAGATTTTGATTTTTATATGTGTATTTATTTCTATTAATCAATGTGTGTGTGTGTAATGCTTTCACCCCAAAATATTGGCCTCATGTAACTAGTAAGATGCAAGGGATTATCACCTAAGACTAAGATAGGAAAGAAATGTGACGTACCCCTTTTTTAGCATGCTAATGGATTTTGATTAGAGGGAACCATAAGAGGAGATTTTATGCCATGGATAAGTTTATAGACTAGGTTGTAGGATATCATTTTTGAAATTTTGTAAGAATGTGTAGGAAAAGTGAGTTATACTCTGCTCATGAAACTAAGAAAAAAACCAATGTAAAGATGATTTTGAGAATATTTTCATAGGATATTAGGATAATATGAAAATTTAAAAGAGATGGTGAATTGCATTATGAAAGTTTTTTTTCATGTGAACTGATAACCAAATAATCACCAAACATGACACCTGATATGGAAAAAAAGAATGTAGAGAATGGTAAATTCAATACAATGAGGGAAATTTGAAATGTGTATGACTAAATATAAAAGTGTTTAAGGTGAAAAGAGTTTATAGATTAACTGAAATCTTTGCCTTATAGAGTGTATAATCAATAGGCTCCATTCTTAAAATATTCAGTCACTAAATAAGGACCTAACCAATTACATCTAAACTTTTGAACTTATCCTTTATTTATATATATTCAATTATTAAGTCTTAGGAGAAGATATCCTACTTGTATTAGACCTACTCATGAGCACTTTTGTTATAATTTTGGCACATATAATGTGCATTAACAATGTGATTTTATGCATCCATGGGGCAATGTTCATCCAAGGTCTATAACTGATATAATAATGCATTTATATACTCTTTGTCATTGAGAATAACTTAAAGAGAGACGTGCAAGATATGGATTTATACCTTGAGGGGTATAATTTATTTAGCTTTAAAAACCAAGGAATATAGGGTTACCCCTATGGGCATATGAACACTTTTTTTATATGTCCATAATGCAAGGTAAAGATGAAGGTACCAATCTATTTTGTTGTCTTTGACTATTTTGACTAGGATTTTCTTTAGAGTTTTATTCTTGGCCTCAGCTTGGCCATTGTCTTGTGAATAGAATAAATAGGTTGTGTGATGAAATATAGTGAATTTAATACACACTTTAAGAACCTTGGGATTATTATAACGATGCCCATTATCTATGACTATGATCCATGGGAATATAATCAATAAATGATGATTTAAAATAAATTTAGCAATGCCTAATTTGGTAAGAATTATTAGAAACATAGAATCCACCCACCTACTAAAATACTCAATGGATATGATGATAAAGTGATGAACATTTTAGGAAGTAGGAGAAAGCTTGCCTAGAAAATATAGACCCCGAATGGAAAAGGGCCATAGAGTAATGATGGGTTTCAATTATATAATAATGATTTTGATTTTAAGGGAGAAGTGTTGATGCTTCTCAAATTTTCATATGTAATTAACATATTCATGTTTGAGAGTGGGACAAAAGTACCCCATCCAATGGATTTTGCAACTAGTTGTATGACCATCAAAGTGTCCACTATAAATGTTGTTGTGTCAATGAAAAATGACCCTTTTAGACTCATCTTAGTGAACACAACTCAATAACATGTGAAAAAAGGATTTAATATAGACAACCTCATCTAAAATGACATATTTATACATTATGATATGAAGGTGATGCCCTTATTATGAGTTGGAACCTTTGACATAACTAGGATCAATTAAATAATTAATGATATCAACATAAAAAGGAGAGGAAATAATTGTAAATTTCTCTGTATAAAAAATTAGTTCATTATGGAAGTTAGTATCAATGATATATATAACTTATATGGGGAATCCACCAACTAATTAGTTATGATTTGTCTATTAATTGAATTTTGGTTAACATACATGAATTTAAATTCACTCAAAATAATGATAATATACTTGACATTTCATGAAAGGGTTGGTTGTGTTGGAAATTCCATAAGGACTTAAACCTTGATATAAACCTCATTTCTTGATTAAGCATATAATGTTTAAATCACTTGGTTGCAAAAATTGCATCCAAACATTCCTTCTCTAAATGAGTATAATACACATCATAGTAAATTAGAGTGTATCTAATGAAATATATGGCACACTCTTTACCATTTTAATCCTCTTGGGATAGCATACAGGTGAGAGACACTTCAATTACCCTAATATAAATTATGAGGGGATTTTTTTTCTTGGGTGTCATGAGTGTTGGAGGAGACATAAGAAAATGCTTTACTATTTCAAATTCATCCTGATAATAAATCTTCCAAGTTAAGCCACTTGCAATTTTAATTATATTATTGATGGGATGAACTACATAATCAATGTCAGGTATAAACTATCAAATAGACCCAAACATCCCCATGAATGTCCTAATTCCTAACTCATCAAGAGGGGGACCATATTTAATATTAAATTAATTTTGGTTGAGTCAATATTGATTATGCATTAAGATATAATATAACCAAGGATTTTTCCATTTGTGACTCCAAACACACATTTTTCCTAGATTGAGGGTGACACCATATTTGATCAAATATGTGACTATGGTGTGAAATACCTCAACATTATTAATTATTAATTTTATTTCCTTATAATATCATCCACATAAACCTCTACTATATTGTGGATGAGAATGTGAAAAATATGGGTAATGGCTCTTAGATATGTTGCCCTAGCATTTTAGAGGCTAAAATACATCAATACATAATAAAAAGTCCACCATGGTGTGGTTAAAGAGGTTTTTATTTTATTTTTATCTAAAATTCATATATATTTATATCCATAGAATGAATCCATAATGGAAAACAACTCGTACCCTACCATAGTTTCAATAATGACATCAATGAAAGGGAGAGGAAAATCATATTTAGGACATGCTTTATTAATATCAAAAAAATCAATGCATGTCCTAATTTTTTAATTCTTATTGAGAATGGAATTAATGTTGGAAATTCATTTAGAATAATCCTTATGAACCCTAATTTGAGAATATTAATAACCTATTCCCTCATCATTATTGTATCTTTGGGATTGATTATCCATAGAGTTTATTTTATGGGTTTTTCATCAGACATCATGACTAAAATCTAAAGGATTACCTCATGTTTTATACCTACCATATATTTATAAGAAAATGAATAATATTTAGAGAGATTGGTAAGTAATTTCTTGGAACATTACACCTCTTATGGTGATAAAGAAGATTTTACTTTAAGGATTATAAGGTTATCTTTAGTCCCTATGTTAATATCAATGGTATATAAATGAGGGAGGCATTACTTTCCTAAAATTATTTGGGGGTAAGAGGAATATTAAAATCTTCTCCTTCTACATTAAAGACATCAAATTCCTCGTCAAAATAAGAAAATACTTATCCTTCAATTAGGAATTGTAGTATTCACGTCTAAGGTTATACACATGATAACAAGTGAGAGAAACCTCTCTTATGATGGAAATATGAGAGGTCATCATAAGCCCATAATAAATATAAAATTTATTTATAATTATCAACTAATTCAAGGATAAATGGGATAATATCCTTCCTGATGTGAGAAAGATTATGATCATTGGACATATTTTTTCATTGGGTTATTTCCTAATGTATACTATGAAATTTGATTTTGGTATCACCATAATAGGATCAAAATGTGAGGAGGAAGTTTCCATAGAATCAAAAATTTGGTTTCTTTCTCTATGAACAAATTATATGGAAATAAAGTCAAAATCCTTATTAACTTCACACATAAAAGTTTTATAGAGATTAAGATGTTCAAATTTAGTCTAATAAATATCCAAACCTTGGTTTGTCACTAATTTTTATCCATCTTGGATTTTTAGGTTTTGGACACCCAAAAATTTAAAAATGATCATCTCAAATAATAAGGCTTCATATTCAGTCCCATTTTATACACTCAAATTTAAGTTCAAAACCAAATAGAATAATTCTTCCTTCTTGGCAAACCAAGACAATGCCTACTCATGTGCTTAAACAATATTTTTTCCCATCATAATGAAGGGACCATTGATCTTGCATAGAGGAAAAAATATCATTGTGGCTAGGAATATTTTCTTTATCCTTTTATATCTCAACCATTCCAATGTCAAGTATGTTAGATAACACTTCCTAGGTTTCTTAGTCATGAGATTTAGAGAGATTGTAGGTTCATACTCCTCATGGGTTGAATGAAAGCATAAGTGGCATATTCTTCTCCAAGATATGAATGATTTCATTCATAGATATGGTTAAGATAGGGTATCATTTCAAGATCTTTACAACTTACATTTTTTATTGTTACGATTTCCTTTTCTTCAAGTTTATTTTTCAAAGGGTTTTTAGGAAGTTTTACCCCTTTATTCAAGACAACCATGATTTTTGGGTTCTTTGACCTCAACTATATGTGTTGGGTTTGAAATTTTTTTTGGATAAGTGATAATAAATGTGTAACCTCATTTTTTATGCATGGTTTCTTGAAGGGTGTCAAAAGGTTTAGAATCCCCTTGGGATATAAATACTTTTCTAAAATGGAGGAATGAAATCTATTGGAAGAGGGTACTATTATCACCCAAATTTTTACCCTGGTAATATTGTTCAAGCCTTCCAAATTTAGGGTAACATGTAAAAAATCCTAGGCTACTAGTGGCCTAATAGGTGGATTTAATCTCTAGGTTATAGGGCTAGCCCCCTTTGATGTATCACTTAGGATCATTTATTCATCTATTAAATTGTTAGGAAAATGGAGAGAAACTGAATCTAATGGAGGTGATGCATCAAAATAATTGACCATTACCAACCAACTACATGTGCAAATCAACCATGAGACTAACTTGAACACACACTCCTCCTAATCTACCTCTTTACATCGACACTTCATTATGGAAGTAAGAGAGATGTTTAGATTAAGAGGACTAATCAAGGGGTCATATAATGACACTAATGAGTAGACAACTCAATCAACATTCAAACTCCACTTATACACTTCATATGACCTAAAAATAATATTTCACACTACATATGAGTGTTATAAAAGGATAGCATGCCAATTAATACTAATAAAAACATTTGACACAATAAAGTAGTCATGTACACATACTAAATACATTCAAAGGATGATGCAAAACTAGTAGTTTCTCATTAATCAAAAACATACAAATGGGTAAGGATTTTAAATACCTAGGTGGAGGATGAATACAAAGCCAAACAAGGATACTTAAACAGAGAAAGGAGAGTAGAAGAAGGAGAGAGGTGTAGAATAGATAGGTTGACAAGTGTCAAGTGAGAGTTACAATAGAGAAGGGATTTTGAAATAGTCCAATGAGATCTTCAATGACATGTTTTTCTCTTCTTAGGATGATTTCTATAGACATATAATTCTTAACACCATTTATGTTGAATTATTAATCTTATTTGAATTTCATTTGCATGCACATTTTAGGTCAAAATCCATAAAACATGATAAATGGTTCAAACTTGTCATTCACGAGTATCAATTTAGGCTAATGTATCCCTAAATGGGTCAATGCATTTTATGTGATATCTAACTTTGATCAATTCATTTCAAGTCAAAATGATGATTTCACCTTTTTATGCTCTAGATCACTCTTTTCTTCTAATTCACTGGTACATGTCATGTACCTTTGTTATTTTGTGTTGGTAGCATCCTAAATGGGAATAAATTTCCAACGCATCTAACATCACCGTCCAATTCTTCTTGAGTCAAATTAACACCTAATAATATGACTTTTTGACCATTTTTATTAATTAAGGTCCAATTTCCAAATAATTTCATAAACATTGATTAACCTTGCTTAAGGCTAATTGATTCAAATCAAGAGCTTAAGTGGATTTTCCATGATAGTTTTTAAAAAAAAAAATTTTGAAATTGATTTCTATTAACTGCATCACCTAATGACATAATCATATAGGGTGGCATCCATAAGCCATAAATACATAAAATATCAAGATTATGGGTCTCTCATGCCTCATTAAGACCCTCCATGCCTCTTAAATTCCCCTCTATCCTAAATATTTATGAGGGATATTTATGGATTTAATTATATAATTGGATTAGTTCATGGCTATAGATCTCAACCTTGAGATGGATGGTCATGGTTGATCCTGATAAATCTCAATAAAATATAAATATAAATGCAATGAACATAATTTTTAATCTTGATTTGTGCAAATTTATAATTATAAATTGTCTCCACAATCCTTTGTGTTGATCAATGTTTTTTAGTAGCGAGCTTCATTTGATAGGCTAGATTAGAGATTTCATCTACTTTGAGCCTAGGTTATGCCAATAATTATTGAGACATGGGAGGAGATATAACCATTATTGATGAAGAAAAGAAATCTTGATCAAAGGAGAACATGATTTTGAGTTGCACTTGTATGGTGAATCAACTTAGGAAGCTAATCGATGTTGCTTTCTTTCAATTATTTATTGTTATCTTTTAAAATTCCCATATGAATATATATTCTAAGTTTTTTTATGTATTTAATGCATTTTTAATTATTTATTAACTAATGCTTGAATAAATCTCTTTGTAATCATCTCTAAACTTTCCTCTTATAAATAGTGTGGGGATTTCATATTTACATTACAACTTTGTCTTCTTCTTCAAAACTACCCTCCCCTTGGCTTGGCAAGTGAGAAGTGTAACTCCTTAGTCATAAAGTCATCTTGAGTTAAATATTTATTTTATCTTTGAAAATTTTCACTTTTTTATGAGTCTTATTATACTAACATTTAAATGATGATCATAACTCCTTATGTGTCTTGAAACCCACTAGTTCCACTATGCATCTCCTTGCTTGCAAACATCAAATATTGATTCCACCTTTATGAGTACAACATATATTCATGAAAGGGATATAATAATAATAATAATAATAATAATAATAATAATAATAATAATAATAATAATAATAATAATAGACTTGAATCAACTCCTTTGAATCCATAAAACACTCCCCAAGACTTCATCTTGCTCCCAAAGCTTACATTTGTCTTCAATTCATTGTAACCCTAAAAAAACATGAAAAGATCCTTGTGTATTGAAATTTACAAATGATTTTTATAAAATAGGAATATTTTTGAGTACCTAGTATGATCTTATAACTCTATACTAAATTTCATCACCCAAATATGATTCTAAGTGTATTTATTATTCATCTGATATATCTCTCTCTAATTAGGCCTCAATTAGGTTTATAGGCCTGAAAACTGAGATTTTGCTCCACAAAACTTACACACATGTGAAAATTATATTATGTGTTTGATTAATTTTCCATTACTAATTACCATTATCCATTCCAAATTTTGGATTCTAAAACCTTATGTAGGTAGGTAAATTTAAAAAATGGCAAAAAAACCTAGTCTTTCACAAGCTGTTTTGTATTATTGCCTTCAAGATTCAAACTTGTTTAAGAAATTAAAATATTATATGTACATATTTTTGGAATTTTAGAGATAGTAAACACATCAATACATCCTTCCAAATGGTTTTCATCTATCCATGAAGTCAAATACCATGTTTTAAGCCCAAATCTTTACAGACACATAACATTTAATGAGTTTGTATAGGTGTAGGTATAAGAAAATGTTAAGGTGATGGTTATCCTAGAATGAGGAATGATTTAAAAGTGTTTTTAAGGTTAATAAAATTATTTTAAAGTGTTTAATATATCAATCTCTCTCATTAGGTCAATTCTAGCCTTCTTAGTAGCCTGTGAGTGCCTTGCACTCTTAAAGATTGTTTATAGAGCTCAACTCCTGGATAAACAAAAAAATGACATGAATAATTAGTGCATAAGGGTTCCATATTATAAATAAAATATTGAACCACCATATTGTTTATTCCTCCAGATGTATCATAGGTTCTCTTAGTGTCTAAAGAACACTTCTCATTTTAGAATTCAGGGAATTCAAAGCATGAGTAGCAAGTTATGCTAATCTTTTTACCTATGGTGAAATAGGGGTGAAGAAGTAAAATATTCCATAATATTTATATTTATTGGTGGTTAGGAGTCACCATGGCCAAACTTAGTGAAATACAAGTAACTTCAATCAAAGGATGAGTGAAGGTTAACTTTGGCCTTTTCTTTACAACTGGGACCAATGCCAACTCAACCTTCCTCTTCAGGGGTATAATTAGAACTAGGTACATTATAATTTCCTTCCCCTTTTCCTATCCTAATTGTTTAGTTTGGGATTGAAGTTACTCAGCTTGTTCTTCTTCATCTGATCCATATGCCTTAGCATGCACCTTAATCACATCTTCCACTATCTCATTAGAAGCCAGTACAATCATGTCAATATATTCTATTGGGGACTCTAGTCTATCAAGATGAGTTGAGGATGATGTCCCTTCACTAGTTCTCTCTTCTAATTTCTCTTTCTCAAGTCCTTTCATAACTTGTTCTTGAGTTTGTTATAGTTCTATTTGTGGTTCTTCGAGAGGGGGCTTGGAAGAGGGTCTAGGAAATAAGTGGTATTGCTAGGGTCCCATCTACCAGATCTCTCCAAGTGGATTTTCATCTCTAACCAACCTAGCCTCAAGCCTAATTTTATGCTTATTTAATTTGGCCAATACTTCTATGAAATTGGAAGCCCTAATATACACTATGTCATGAACACCAAGCCTATGTTCATAAGGATAGCTTATTATTTTTTATTTCAAATGATCTTTGACCCTATTATGAGGATCCCATTTCCTCAGATCATATAATTGTAAGTTGAATGAGTCTCTATATTTAAAGATGACATTCACATGCTCATAATTATTTAATACCATCCTACTAATGGTCAAAGGGAAAGGGTGAAGGAGTCCTTTCCTTTTCTTCTTACAAACACCATCTATACCTTTGAATAGTTGGTATGGAATATATTGCTTTGCCAATTTGGTAAGCACATAGACATGTATTCTGAGGGGCTGAACTAAGGTCCCTTATATTCTTATCACTATGTAGTCTAGATACAACCAGATGTTTCTAATTAACTATACATATTTCTTGACTAAAGTAATGACCCTGCCTATGGGGATCCGTATAATAGCTTCTACCAAATTTGGAAATACACAATCATAGATGAATTGTATGTTATGTTTATACTTGATTATGTACAACTTGGAATAGTGACTGGAAATAGTGTGTCTCCCATCAGGTGACCAATTATTTATGTCAAGTATTTTGGTGGTGGCCAAGAGGGTATCTAGAAGATAGGACATCATAAAAAAGTGGTTGATAGTTTTCTTCTTCATGGCTTAAATTTTTTGTTTCAAATGAATGTTGATCATATCACCTAATGGGGGAGTGAGTCCCTTCTCTACCATGAAGTATACATAAGGTATCCAAATTTTATCAACATGTGTAGTGGAAGGGGATCTAGATAACCTTTTTAACAAGGTCATGATTACTCTAATTCCTTCCCTAAATTATACAATTAAGATCTTATCAATGGGGTCTTGGATTATATGGGTTATAATAAGCAGCCATAGGGCAAAGATAATTTTCAAGTCATTCTTGCTAGTCCATGCTCTAATTATGGGCAAGTCAACCTGGGGCTTGCCTAGCTTGTAGTAGCTTTCAAATATGAGGGGGGAAATATATGATACCTTTCTAAAAGTATGTTCATGAACTATCTAATCTATCTCAATTTTAAAATCTATGAAAATAGGGGCAATAACATTAATGCAATGCAATACCTCAGGTTTTATAGAAGCATAGTAGAGACTAGTCATCTGGATGGTGACTAGGTCATTGTATTTCTAGAGGATTTTAGATTTCTTCTACTATTCTCTTGTAATGGCTTGTATCTTATCAATATTCCAAAATATCTCAAACTAGTTTATGTTCCCTATGTTTAATGATGTATCATCAAATTCCATATCCTTGAAGCCTCTTCCCTTATTATTTGAAGTTAGGTACAAATTTGTGTCATCCATTTGTTGTTGCCTTTAAGGTGCCATGACTTTGAAACTTGAAAATTTATCACTAATGGTATTTAATTAGCATCTAGATCATCTTTTTCTTGATCAAATAGTAATTGGACTTTTCTTGGCTTGATTATGATTGATTAGAGTTCAAATTAGGCATTTTCATATGGAGACTAGGGATTTCTATAGATTTAATGGTGATGCTAGCTCAAACTTAGGCAAATTCATGCCTCAGATTTGATTTAAACCCATGCCTTTTCATGCCCACTAGATCTTTGATTTTATCATTTTGTGTTTGTGTGGCACCTAGGTGGCATCTATTTGGTAGCATTCACAACATTTTTCATAAATATTTAAAATAACTCACCATTTTCCTTCAAAATCTATCTTTTCATTTACATCATTAGATCCTTACTTATAGATCAATGCAGACCATTGATCATGATGCTAGGGCTTGATCTCTATTGGTTGTCTCTATATCAGACCCATAATTATGCCATTTGACACCTTCAGAGGCCTTTTGGGATTTGCACCTCATTAATGAATGTGTGCTCACCACATGTTAAATTTGTAGGCCCTCAAGGTATCATCAAATATTCTCTAATGATTGTACTTTGTCCAATCACCTTTCATGAATAAGCACAAATTGTTGATCATGATTCAAGAAGATGCATGCCATTGGTCTGATGGATCAAAGGCTTTAGATACATTGGATCTTCTTTGTTCTATTTGATTATCCTCCATGATGAAGTGAGAGCCATTGATTCTACAAAGAGGAAATATGTTTAAGTTAGGTCATAGGTCAATAGAGGAACTTTAGCTAAAGTTTTAAGACTAAGGTCTTGTTCATGTTAATAGACATAAATAGGGCTTTAGGATTAAGACTTTAGGCTAAATATGTAATAAAGAAGACCATGTGATATGATGGGGCCAAGCTAGGAAAATAAAGAATGTTGAAAACATGAATGTTAGACTTTGTTAAAATAAAAGGAATAAAAAGGGGAAACATAAAGGGACCAAACATGATTTTATATTAAGGTTCGGTCATGTTAAAAACATGACCCGACTTAGCATAAAATTAGGCTTAAGTCTAAATAAAAGTTTAAAACCTTCCTTACAAATTTTCTCCCACCAAATTTGAATTTGAACTAAGGGTCCAAGCTAGGGTTTTCTAAAGAAGGGTTTTAGAACATGAATCCCAAAATGGGAAATCATAGACCAAAGGCTAGTAAAAGCCTAAATGAAGATAAGATTGTGAAAATACCAATATGATCTATTGATAATATTTATATGAAACTTCTAACTTAAGACATCAAGGCCAACTATTAGTAGCATTAGGAAATGTTAAATCAAAACCATGAACAAAAGGGTCAATTTATCAAGCATGGATGATCTTCGAATTGTAGTAATGTGTAGAATATCAAGCTTTTAATGTTAAGGTTCAAAGTATGCACAAGGGTCCCTATGTTTTTAAAAATGAGGGTATGATGACTCTCAATAGATGGTGAGTTCTGGGAGAAACATGGCAATATGCTATAACTTAGAGAATCTCATTCATACAAATAACTAGGTCATTTATTCCACTTGATCAATGCCATTATCAAGATTAATTCATGGTTAAAACAAACCTTGCACATGGATAATTAGGATCAAACATCAAGACATAGCCATATTGTGTGTGTGATTTGATTCCACTTACTATTTGACATGGGACTTGAGGGACAACTTCCAGGTTTCATGCCTTTAATTATTAACATTAACTTGGAGCATGTTCATATATTCATTTAATCACCATGCTTCTAGTTCACAGAAGGCTTGGGCATTGTTTTTCTACTAGTTAAACATCAATAACCCCAATAAAGATACTTTTGGATCCACTCAAAACCTTGATCCACTACTAGCTAAGAATCCATAACCCTAGTAGAGATTACCAGAATCACCTTTGCTTGAAAATATTTTGATTTTGTAATAAGTTCTTATTTTTTCTATTTTTGGGTTTTTTAAGATTTCAACAAAGGTTGGGAATGAAGGTAGTCAGGTTTAAGGATTTGGCCAAGTGTTTGATCCTTAGATAATCACCTATGGATGCAACCTTTGTCTCAAGAAAGGATGTTTGTTAAGTGTAGCATGCCTATACCTTAATATATTAAGCTTTCATTCTATATGTGAAATTTTGCTTAGAACCAATTTCAGGTCATAATGTTTAAGGTCTTATGGAATGGTTGACCTACCCATAAGTCCTTACTAGTTTCTTCAAATCATAACATCAAGCTCATATCTCAAATCCATGGTTAACATATATATGAGGTCCATACTAACATTTTAAATCTTTTGGAGTTTCAAGTAAGCTAAGCAAACTTTGAGCTAAGGATTGTCTAAGAGGACTTATTAGAAGTAGGGAACAAAGCACCAAAAAACAAACACACAATAAAAAGTAGTAAAGAAAGAAGTAAAAGGGAAGCAAACAAATATATGCATACTTATATGAAAATAATGGATAGGAAAGAAAGAGATAAAGGAAACTAACTAGCCTACCTACATTAACTCTAACCATCTTATAAATTTACTCCATGAAGACCCTAGGAGGAGCAGTAGAGAAATAATGTTTGAGATAATAACCATTGGTGGGAAGTGTAAAATTTTATCCTTTTAGATATTTTAATTTGAAGGTGTTATTTCCAAGTGTTTTTACAATTTGATAGGGGCTAATCCATAGAGGTGTGAACTTGCCATGCTTACCCTTGGGCTAAGATGCTTTGTCCCAAAGAAGAACCAAGTCTCCTTATCTGAACATGTTGATCTATGACCTCTTGTCAAACCACCTCTTTAATATAGTTTGGTGCTTGATAAAGTTATAAAAAATTTCTTCTCATGAATCTTCCATTTGAATAATGTCCAACAACCTTGAGTTTGCAAATTCTTGGTCTTCTTCCATATACTCTTGCATAAACTTGTAAGTTGGGAGCTTGAGTGTGATGGGGAATATGGGCTCTTGGCCATATACCAGAAATAAGGGGGGTAATTTAAAAGTATACTTGATTCTCATTATATCTACCCCAAGGGCATACTTCAAAAGCTTATGCCATGGTCTAGGTTTTTCTATAGTATATTTCATAATGATTTTCATCAAGTTTTTATTCATTGACTCTGATACTCCATTACCTTGAGAGTAATGGTTAGATGAAAACATGAGGGTAATGTTGTCATACACACATTATATAATATCTATTGATATTAATGTTGGCCCATTGTCACATACCAAAGAGACTAGAGTCCCAAATCTAGTACATATGTTTTCTTCTAAAAACTTAAACACTTCTTCTATTCTACATTGTTTGGTGGCTATTGCTTCAATCCACCTAGTGCAATAGTTGATAGCTATTAGAACATATTTGTGACCTTATAATGATTTGGGGTTGATTACCCCTACAAAGTCTAGTCCCCACTAGGCAAAGGGTTTGCCAATCATGACAAGTTGTAAGGGCATTTTTGCCTTTGGTACTTTCATGCTAAAGATCTAACATGAATGGCATTATCTCACATGCTTAAGAGCATATTTACAGATGGTGGGCCAATAATAGCCAAACTTAAATATATTTTGAATTATTTTCGTTTCATATGGGTGCCCACTTCTTAACTTCTCATGAAAATTTCTCATTATCTTAGTATTTTCTTCCTTTAAAACACATCTGAGGTACACACTTTCAAATTTATTTTGGTATAGGACTCCATTTTTGATGAGGTAGTGAGTTGAATTGAGCCTTAGAGATCTTCTATATTATGTGGTTAGTCCTACAAGGTAAGTTTCATTAATCAATAAGTGGAAAATAGAGACATACCACTCATTAGGTTGAGTATTATGCTGATCAACTTGCATGATACTAAGTTTGGGGCTGATATTGGTAATCATTTAAATTAGACCTTGACATCTTACCAGTTTTGAAATTTTCATCTCTATGTCATATTATTGAAGGATAGACATCCACTTACCTCTTTTCTCTCCAAGTTCATATTGGCTCAACATTAGTTTAATGGCTACATCTGGGAAAATGGCATGCACCTTGTTCCTAAGAATGTAGTTCCTAAATTTCTTGACTACATTAACTAATGCAAAGGCTTGTTTATCAATTAAAGGATAGTTTAACTCAATATTATTAAAATTAATGCTCATAAAATAAATTTTATGGTTAGATAATTCTATATTTTAAGTTAAAATAATAATAATAGTGTGGTCAGAGGAAAAAGAGTAGAGATAAAAATATTTTGAAAAATCTGGACTTATAAAGATTAGAGCTTGGTCGATTACTCTTTTGATATATCCAAAGGATTTCTTTGACTCCTCATTCCATGAGATTTTAGCATCCTTATTTAGCTTATAATTTAAGGGATTGACAATTTTTACAAAGCTACAAATAAATTTCCTCACAAATTTTATCTTACCAAAAAAAGATTTTAACTCTTTTTTACTATTGGGAGACTCTATCTTTTATATGGCTTCCACTCTTTCAGGATCTATAGAAATTATACCTTTAGTGAAAATATAGCCTAATATTCTACCCTTAGTGACAAAAAACATTATCTTCTTAGGGTTAAGGGAGATCCCATAACTTCTACACCTTTCAAATACCTACTATAAATGCATGAAATGGTCTTCCCTATTCTTGGAGATAATAGTTATATCATCCATGTAAATTATGATACACTTACCAATTAAGCCTTGGAAGGCATGGTTCATGGAACTTTGAAAATAATCTCCTACATTTATTATCCTAAAAGGCATTATTTTGTAGGCAAAGGTGCCCCACCTAATTTTGAATGTTGTCTTCATTCTGTCTTCTTTGTCCACCAACACCTGATTGTATCCTAAAAATCCATCAAGAAAAGACATCACGGATGAACCAAAAATAATTTGTATTATTTGGTCAAGAGAGGGAAGAGGATAATTATCCTTTCTAGATGCTTTAGTCAGATTTTTAAAATCAATACATAGTCTAATTTCACAAATCTTCTTCCTAACTGCTACCAAACTAGTGACACAAGTAGTGTGCCTAATGGTAAATATAATTATAACATCTAGCAACCTCTTGACTTATTTGAAGATCATAAGTTATAAGACTAGATTAATAGGCCTTTGCTTCAACCTAAAAGGTTTTCAATTCTCTTTGAGAGGTATGGTATGGGTGATGACTCTTGGATCAAAAATCTTCAAGTCATCATATGACCAAGCTATCACATCTTTGTATTTTATCAACATCTCTTTGGCTCTATTATTTTTAGCACTTGTACAAGATTTTCCAATGTTAAAAAGTTTAGGTTGATCTTGAAATCCAATATCAACTACATTATAATCTTTTCCACTCACTTTGGGGATCTTAAAATCTTCAATTAGCTTGTCTTGGTCAAATAATATTTCCAAGGCAATAATCCCCTTGGGGATCTTGTTGTCATTTAGCTAAATGATTTTAAAATTAAATTTATCTCCTCCAAATTCATTTTCATCAACCTCATCAATTATTTGAGCCTCAAATGCTCCTAAATTATTCATGAAGTTTAGGATTTTTTACTCATCACTAAAGACATATAGATTATTTACATTATCTAGGATAAAAGGGCAAGGTATTAGCTCAATGCTAAATTTTGGTGAATATTGGTCAAGAATGAGGGTTGATGCAGTAGAGGCTAGCTCATTAGTGACTTTATTTTCCTCCCTAGGGATAGAAACAATACTAAAGGCATCAAAAAATTCCACTAGATCTTAGACTCTAAATTTGTACCTCTTGAGAAATGACAATTTTAACTGATACTTGATTCTTACTTGATTGACTACTAATTTAGAATAATCATAAAATAATAATTATTTGAATTTGTTTTTTATGGAAAATTACAAACCTAAGATGAGGCCTCATATTTTACAAGGTTTTTGGTGCATGTAAACTAGAGTCTATAAGAGGCATGGTAATCTTACCAATGGGGTCAATTAGAACAATGCCTACCCTAGATATAGATTTACACCTAAACCCATAAAAATGCATCTTCCATACCCTAGGCACAACATTAAAAGCTTTAGGATCATATAATTTATTATTTTCTAAGGTGAAAACTCATAAATCATAATCAATTATGTTGACCCTTTCATTGATAGTAGTATATTCAGTAATCATGTGTTTCATTCTAGTCTCCCTTTCAACTTTGATTTGGTTGGGAAGTCAATTAAAAGGAAGCCATAGGTGTGAACAATCTATGGACATATATCCATTTAAAGACTTTGTCCATTCTCTACTTAAAAGTAGTCTATATGCATCAGGGATATTTCCCACTTGGATATTTATAAATGATTGGAATCTTAGTTTAAAAGCTAGTTGCATGTAGACATTTAATAATTCCCCAATTAATTTAACCCTAGACTTATCTAATTGGGTGACAACCCTATTAGAATTGATGGGAGTTAAACCATGTTATTTACAAACACATGCAGTCATAATATTTATAGAGGCACTAGAATCTAACAAATAGTTATGCAAGTTCTTACCAAACATTTTGAATGTAATCAAGAAGGATGGGGACTCAATTTTAGATTTATACATAACTACATTGTCATTATCAATCTTGTCCATCTTGCTACATTTATTGGACACGGATTTAAACAATATATCTCTTTGCTATATGATTTGTGTCAGTTCATGTAAATTAATATTAGCTTTAATTTTCATGTCTTCTACAATATTATAACTAGTCTTATTGGAAAAAATTGGAAGTATTAGTACTTGGTTTAGAAGTAATTCCCTTTGGAGGCTCTATATTATTGTCCAAATTGGTACCTAGAGGAGTACCAAAGTTATTTGGAAGAGTAGAAGTAGTCAAAGGTTGCCTTTATTCTTTATTCCTCAAAGGATATGTCTTCTTTAGAAACTAATGGAAGGAATGAAATTTTTTAGAAACATCATAAAATTAATTGTCTTCTTGGAAAGGGAAATTAAATGTTTACACCATCAAGGTTTGGTCAAGAGGCTTGGACCTCGAAGTACATGCACCACTATCTTTGTTAGGTACTACCTCAAAATCTTTATAGAGATCAATGCAATCAATCTCACTATGTTTAGTAGTATAATTTACTCTACAATAATCATGCAAATCAATATCAATAAAATTAATATCCATAGTCTTCTTTTCATAAGTTGGTTCACTATTCTTATTGTTGTGGAAGCTATTATTACTAAAGCTATTATTGGGTCTATTGAATATTTAGAAAGAGAAATTCCTACCATAATTTTCTTCAGTATTTCCAACTTGTTTTTATAACTAAAGGAAGTCAATGCTTAATTTTTAGACCATTTTTAGTATGGACTCATTCTCATTTATGGGTGTTTTTGAATTATGAACCTAGTTGTTATTGACACTAGTGGCTAGTACCAAATCCCTTTGATCGCTTGCATGAAATCCATTATTAGTAGGGTCATTCAAGAACCCTAAATTTTTATTAGGAGTAGCATGTCTTAGAGGCAATTAGTTTAGATTTGGGAGTTGGTTGAGAGAAAACACATTCTAGTTATTATTAGAAAAGAATTTCAAGGTAGGCATATGTGGATTTATGTTTGGAACAAAGTAGGCCATTTGACCTTGAGGTTCCATTTGGTCATTAATGATCATAGCCTCAACATAGGATAAATAGAGTGTGTTCATAGGACCTATAGCTCTCTTTATGAATACTAAATTCATGGGATCAAGAGCATCTTTGTAGATTTCTAAGGCTAATTCTTGATTAGGTTTATAAGGTTCAATGGTCCTATTATACATCATATATAACATAGCATTAAAATCTCTTATAGGTTCATTGGAATCTCTTTTGAGGGTGGTAAACTATTGGTACATGATATAAAGGCTGATGATTTTTCCAAACTAGTCAATGAAAATGTTATTGAACTCATCCTAGGTGGTAATAAAATTAGTAGGTAGGTTTAGGAACCATTCATATGATACATCATTAAACATGAAAGGAAACAACCTACATGATACATCTTCATGAGTGACATTTAAAAATCTTAATGTAGCTTTGAAGGATTTAACATGTTCTTCTACTGTTACAATACCATTAGGACTAAAAGTTGGAAAATATGTTTTTGGATTGTGAAGAAGGTCATGAACCACACCTTGAATGTTAATAAGAGATATTCCTAACCAAGACATAACTTTATGAAGGTAAAATGCATGAGTACCTTGGAGTTGTAAAGTTGGTAAAGACTTTGAACATCTATGTCTACCTTTATCTCATCTATATTTCTTGTGGATGCCTAGTTCCAATAGGGGTTCTCTTATTTATGAATGTGATATTGTCTAGATTCTTGGAAATTATAACCTAAGGACTTTGGATCCTATTTGAAATATGATGTGTCAAATTAAAATTTATAAATAATAGGGATCAGATTTTCACATTAAGCAAATCTTGCAAAGATTTATCTAAGGAACAATGAAGGACATCAAATATTTAACTAAGTTAGTTCAAAGATGTGTTCAATTATGTAGCTAAAATATATATTTAAAAATATGATCTCAAATAAACTTATATTTGTACAAGATATACGAATATTTGATCAAAACAAGCTATTATAACCTCAAGTACTTCAGATCTTCAAATTTCAAGCTATCTTTACCAAAATTACACATCTATTCTTAAAGAGTTTTGATCTTTGTCTAAAGGAAGCACAAAGATGGGTCATAGACCAAAATTATTGGTGATATTTATACTTATAAGAAAATAACTATGAAAATATGTACAAATAACACTAATCTTTGGTCAAAACACACCAAAGTTAACAAAGATCCTATAAATTCACATAGAGGCCCTTCTTCTAGCACCAATGGAATCTTGTTCTTGTTGATGCCTCTAGATGTATCAAAGGTAATCTTAGTGTCTAAATAATAATTATCATTTTATATTTTAGGTAATTCAAAGCATGAGTAACAGGTTATGGTAATCTCGTTACCTATGGTAAAATAAGGGCATAATAATAAACTATTCCACAATATTTATATTGATTAGTAGTTAGGAGCCACCGTGGCCAAACTTAATAAAATACAATAGATCTAAGATATTATCAATGAATTTTTGATCAATTTATAAACTAAATATTAATCTAAATGAATGTTTATAGTGAAGTTTAAATTAGAGTGATTTGGTCAAAAAGAAACAAAAAGAAGGGTAGGGAAGAAAGATGTTCTGATTTTCAATCTAAACATTATCACAAAGTTTAGATTTCATCTAGACGTACATTCAAACCAAGACATGACATGAAATAAATTTAGCATTGATCTTACCATGTACTAGGAAATTATCTAAGGAAATGATGGAATAATGCAAATAAGAAACTATATCAATTTAAGGATTTACTTCACAAGAAAATTACTTTAGCACATCTACAAGGGAAGTAAGAGAGATGAAATGAACCTAATATATTTAAATTAACCTAAGATAAGAACAATTTAAGAAATCTGCATTCACATATGCATATCAAGAATCAATGGAAACCATTCATATGCATTCAGAGAGAAGCCATATAATAATTGACATAAATAAAATTTTACAAACTTCTCAGTATTCCTTACTTATATTAATTGATCTAAGTATCCTAACTACTATTTTTTTTCTGAAAACTCTCTCTATTTACAAAATAATAATACTTCCTTTTATAGGGGACTAAGGTAGTACACCAGTTAGTCATAAGATTACAAATGTACAAAGATAAGGATAGCTATCCTTTTTAAAAATTTATAAAATACATTCCTTTTTCCAAAGTGGATTGACCTATAGGTAATGTGCTAAAAAACTAGCATATGCCTTTACAAAATAATATTCTAATTTTGAATATTACAAAGCTTTTTAACAAGGTAGAATATTATTAGTTATCTAGTGGGCCCTATGTTGAAGATCTACCCTATTATTCTTGAAGAATCTTCAAGGCTTTATGATGCCACTCATTGACTAGATTTATGTTGACATCTGGTTCTAAGAAATACTCACCTTCCTAGTCTGCCAAGTCATCATAATGTCTATCATTTTTGGCCATTGATTCCTTGATACTTTTGGCCTCAATAATTTCTCATCTATAGTTAGGATCATGCCTATGACCCTATTGTTATCACTTTTAGATTGGCGTTGACTCTTGATCTTGACCTCTTTCATAACCAAAGTGACACTGTGCTCATTTTCATTAGCTCCAATGATGACCAAGGAGATAAGTGTGGTAGGATTAGTAATCATTATATCAATAAGCTATTCAATCTTACCTATTAATTATTCATCATCCCTTAGGATCCTCTCCAAGTATTTTAACCATGCACTCAAATCATGGATTTTTTCCACAATTATTCCCATAATTAAATTTAGATGGGCCAAGCTAATGGTCCTAACCCTAAGAAGCTGACCCGCACCTAGTATGCTAATTAACTCTTTCATTTTGTCTCTTAAACTTTTCCATTAAGATAATAAACCTTTGGATACTTCATCTTGGTGAGCTAAATGACTCTGCCTTGTCTTCATCTCCTTTAAATATTTAAAAATATCATAGAAATAAGCTTCAAACATCTTTATCATTTATTTAGGAACTAACAAGATAACTTGCGCCTCAAGATTTTCTTTTTTCTTCTATATGTTATCCTTTGATATAGGCCTTTAATACCTAATTTTAGCTTGGCCGAATGGGCATCGACTATTTTAATTATGTCTTCCTGATGGATTAGGTGTTCACCATGTCCCTTACCTCATACTAGATTTAATCCCATAAAAGTTTAAACTCTTTAAACAGTGAACTCCTCATTCCCAACCATGGTTTTATTTATTGTCACCCTCTCCAATCCTATTATTTGTGGACTAAATTTCACATTTATTGATGATTATTTGATCTTTGGAGGTTTTAGGACCTCCAAATGTGTGTGGCTTAAGGCTCTAGGGGTTTCTACCTGAGTGATAATTAACCCCCCAAGGGTGGTGATCCTTATTTATTCATCTTCTTTCATTAGATCCACCATCCATGGCTTAAGATCATCATGAACAATGATGTTAACTACACTGGTTAGGGACCATGAATGCTGAAAAGTTGGGATATTTTACATCTTCCCTTAAATGAACCATTCAAGGATGATTGGCCCATAAATGGGATTCTCATCACTAAATAATTTAAATTCACTCAAAGGATGAGTGAAGGTTAAATTTGGCCTTTTCTTTCCAAATAGGACTAATGCTAACTCAACCTTCCTCTTGAGGGGTGCAACTGGAACTAGGTCCATTATAATTTCCTTCCCCTTTTCCTATATTGTTTTCTCAACTTGGGCTTGAAGTTCCTTATCTCATTTTTCTTCATCTAATCCATATGTCTCATCAAACACCTTAAGTTCATATTCCACTATCTCATTAGGAGCTAGTACAATCATGTCAATATATTCTATTGGGGACTCTATTCTATCAATATGAGTTGAGGATGATGACTTTTCACTAGGTCTCTCTTCCGATTTCTCTTTCTCAAGTCCTTGCCCAAATTGTACTTGATCTTATTGTAGTTCTATTTGTGGTTGTTCAAGAGGGGGACTAGAAGAAGGTTAAAGAAACAAGTGAGACTAAAAGGGTCTCATCTTCCAGATATTTCTAGGTGGCTTGTCATCTCTAGCCAGCTTGGCCTCAAGCCTAATGTTATTCTTCTTTAACTTGGCCAATACTTCTGTGCAATTAGTGATGTTTATATACATTATGTCATAAACACCAAGCCTATGTTCATAAGGATAGCTTATTGTTTTTGATTTAAAATGATCTATGACTCTATTATGAGGATCCCATTACCTTGGATCGTCTAATTGTAAGTTAATGGAATCTTTATGTTTGGAGATGACATTCACATGCTCCCAATTCTATAATACCATCTTGTTTATTGTCAAATGTAAAGGGTGAAAGATTAATTTCCTTTTATTCTTGTACACACCATATATACCATTGAATAGTTGGTATAGAATCTCCTACTTTGCCAATTTGGTAGGCACATAGATTGGTAGTCTAAGGGGTTGAACTAATGTGCCTTCTATTCTTATCACTATGCAATTTAGATATGACCAGATGTCTCAAATTATATTTACATATTTCTTGACCAAAGGGTCAACCCTACCCATGGGGATACTTGTAATAGCTTCTAACAAATATGGATATACACAATCAGAGATGAATTGTATGTTGTGTCTATACTTGAATATGTGCAACTTAGAAGAGTGATGGGAAATAATGTGTATCTCATTAGGTGACCAATTCTTTTGTCAGGGATCTTGGTGGTGGCCAAGAAGGCATATAAAAGATAGGACATCATGAAAAAATGGTTGTTGGTTTTCTTCTTCATGTCTAAAAATTGTTGTTTCAAACAAATGTTGATCATCTTACCCAATGGGGGAGTGATTCCCTTCTCCACCATGAAGTATACAATAGGTACCCAGGTTTTATCAACATGTGTAGTGGAAGGGACTATATAAAACCTATTTGACAAGGTCATGATAATTTTTATTCCTTCCCTAAATTAGACAATTGGGATCTTCCCAGTGGGGTCTTGGATTACATAGGTTCTAGTAAGTAGCCACAGGGTAAGGATAATGTTCAAGTCATTCTTAGTAGTCCATGCTCTAATTATGGGCAAGTCTACTTGGGGCTTTCCTATATTGTAGTAGCTTTCAATTGTGAAGGGGGAAATATATGCTAACTTTCTAAAAATACATTCGTGAACTATAAAATCTATCTCAATTTTATAATCTATGAAAATAGGGAGAATAACATTGATGTAATATAATACCTCAAGTTTTGTAGCAGTATAGTGGAGACTGGTCATCTGGATGGAGACTAGGTCATTGTATTTATGGAGGATTATAACATTATTGTACTCTTCTCTTGTAATGGATTTCATCTCCTCAATAGTCCAAAAGAGCTCAGACTAGTTTTTGTTCCTTGTATTTAATGCCATATCATCAAAGTCTATATCCTTGAAGACTCTTCCCTCATTTTCTAAAGTTAGGTACAACTCTATGTCATCCCTTTGTTAATGCCTTCAATTTTCCATGACTAAAACTTGTAGATTGCTCACTAATGGTATTTAAGTAGCCTCTAGATCAACTTATTCTCACTCAGTTAGTAATTAGACTCTTTCTAGCTTGAATACGATTGATTAGAGTTCAAATTATGGATTTTAGTATACAAACTAGGGATTTATACATATTTAATGGTGATGGTAGCTTAGACTTAGGCAAATTCATACCTCAAATTTGATTTATACCCCTACCTTTATACCTTTGCCTTTTTTTTCCCACCAAAACTTCAATTTTATCATTTTGTGCTTGTGTGGTACTTAGGTGGCATCTATCTAGAAGCTTTCACAATATTTTTTATAAATGCTTTAAAGGAACTAGCCATTGTCCTTCAAAATCCATCTTTTCCTTCTCACCATTGGATCCTTGCTCATGAATCAATGCAAACCATTGATCATGAGCCCAAGGATTGATCGCTATTGTTTGTCTCTATGTTAGGCCCTATGGTTGTGCCACTTAGAACCTTCATGGTATTTGTAGTTTATATGCCCCATTAGTGAATTCAAGCTCACCATATGTCAATTCTATGGGCCCTCAGGGTCTCATCATATATTCTTTGATTATTTTACTTTGTTCAAATACCTTTCATGAATAAGCATGGATTGTTGACCATGGTCTGAGTGGATGCATTCCATTAGTCTAATGGATCAAAGGCTTTAGATACATAAAATCTTCTTTGCTCTATCTGATCATCCTCTATGATGAAGAGAGAGCTATTGATTCTATAAGGAGGCAAGATTTTTAAGTCAGGGATCAGGTCAATATAGGAACTTAGGCTAAAGTTCTAAGACTAAGGTCTCATTCATGTTATTAGACATGGATGGGGCCTTAGGACTAAGACTTTAGGCTAAGTATGTAACAAAGAGGAATGTGTGATATGATGGGGCCAAGCTAGGAAAATAAAGAACCATACAAACATGAATGTTAGACTTTGTTAAAATAAATAGAATAAAAAGGGGAAACAAAGGGACCAAACACGATTTTAGACTAAGTTCTAGTCATGTTAAAAACATGACCAAGCCTTAGCATAAAATTAGGCTTACGTCTAATGAATTTTTTTAAAAATTCCCACCAAATTTGATCTTACAAAATTTTAATTCAAACCAAGGGTCCAAGCTTGGGTTTTTCTGAAGGAGGGTTTCAGCACATGAATCCAATTGTGGGAACTCACAAACCAAAGGCTAGTAAAAGCCTGAATGAAGATAAGATTGTGAAAATCCTAGTATGATACAATGATAAGAGTTACATTAAACCTAAAACTTAAGACATGAAGGCTAATTGTTATCAAAATTTGGCAAAGTTAAAGCAAAATCATGAACAAAAGGGTCAATTTATCAAGCATGGATGATCTTCAAATTCTAATAATGTGGAGAATATCAAACTCTAAGTGTTAAGGTTAAAATTATGCACAAGGGTTCCTATTTTTTTAGAAATGAGGTTATGTTTACTCTCAACACATTCATATCTTCATGCAATATATGAGCAAGTTTAGGAGACTCTCAGGCTAGCAAACTATAATTATGAGGTCTAGAAGAGAAATTTAGGCTTGATCAGTTATTATGGTGTTTGTTTTAAGTTAAAAATGACTTATTTAGGTCTATAACACTTCATGGGAGGTTATCAAACAATTTCAAGAATTTTGACCCTCATCAAATGGCAAAGAATATACACAATGCTCTTATGAGGGTTTATGATCAACCTTACAAAATTAACCCTAGAAGACTGTTATGTTAGCTTTTCTTCATTTTAAGGAATGAAAAAATTTATAAACACCTTTAATGTATTATAATCATGTTTTACACCCTATTTACAATTGAATTTATCAACTTCACTTCTCATTGTATCCTTATTCTCAAATCTACCCAAGACATAATTATTTGCACCATAAATCTCTTGGCTATAGCTGCACATTTAGGTGCTAGACTATAATTTTTGAATGGGAACATATTAAAAAGGGTATATATAAAATTTTAAAGAGTCTTACAACCTTAATTCACTTACTAATTTCATTATTTCTTCGAGAAGATACACACAATTTGGTGTATGACCCTTTTGGCCTTATTTGATCAAATTAGCTCTCTTGTTCCCTATACTGCCACCAGTCACCTTGTGAGATATTTGACACTATAAGAGGGTGTTTTTAGAAATATATTATTATTCTCATACTTTAAATAACTTATACATATAACTCCCAACTTCACTTCTTTTCACTGTATGCTCTTTTACTTCACACTGCCTATAAACATGCCTAACTGTAGGTTTGCATTAGGTGTTTAGATTGCATTTTGTAAACATACCTTCTCTTCATGGGATTTAAATTTTTTTAGATTATTAATTAATATGTAAGGTATATTAAAACTCATTTAAACCTCTCTACCTATCAATCCACATCCTCACCTCTAATGCATGTCTTGAATATTCTTTTGTAATGCTGTCACATAGGCCTAACTATAGGTTATGGTCTGAGTGACTGCACACTTTAGATGAATTATCATTATAAAAATATTTTTATTTTTGAAATAAATTATTAAAATTGATGTCTTCCATTTATCCTATTTTATCCATATAGAAACCAAACTCTAATACACCATTGCATCTTCATTCTCTTGTACTTGCACATGCCTATAGGTTTTATCTAACTATATGCATCACATTTGGTTGTCAGAATTCAAAAATGGGTCTATTAATTCATTATTAAAGTCATTAAAATAATTATTTAATTTTTTTTCATGTTACATTGACCCTTTTAACCTCATATTAGGAAAGATATGCATTACATTTACGTGAAAGGGAGACCTATAGGTTTGTAGACATGTAGGTTTGCCTTTTATCACTTTAGGCCCTTTGAACATGAATTTTGAACCATATTAGTATTGGAGACAAATATACACTATATAATACCCTATTTAATGATTTTGTGACCATTGTATGACACTTTATAATGCAATATTATCATCTTTTTAGTTTACTTCTATGTTTGGATGACCTATACACAATCCCTCGGTGAGTGATAAGAACATAAATCCCTCAACCCTTTTGTGTATTAATACTAATTTTAAGAGTTTTAAATGGATTTAAGAGTGTCTAACACACTAAACAACTATTTATCATTATTTACATGTAACTCAAGACTCTCAAAACATCAAGGCATTATTTGTACAATGATAACCAATGCACTAGTTAGAATCTGTAGACTACCTTCTTTATTGAGAAGCTTGTGAGTGTGGAGAAGGAATGAAAAAAATATAATGGATATTTTTAGAATTTTAGAGAGTGGTATGTGATATTAAACCTTCATCCATATTAGTTGACTATTGAAAACTCTGGAATAATCAAGAAATAATGATAATTATGTTTAAAATTATGTAAAAATGGATTTTTCTTGTCAATCTAAGCTCACACATGCCATGTGGGAATTGAAAAAACATGTGAGATTACTATTAAAACCATATACATCCTCTCTTATATTTCCCATGACTCCAACCTATTTCAAATTTTCATTTTGAGGAGAAAAGTAAGCCTATGAGGTTTATGCAAGGTTTAATACCACCTTGCCCTCTTAACAATTGTTTATAAAGGAGGGGACACTGATATGATGACTATTGACATGAATTTTAATATAATTAGGACCAATTAATTTTGGAAAGCTTCTATGTCCCAAATATCCTTATGTTGTATGGAATGAGCATCCAAAATTGGCCATTGTGAGCTTCCAAGGGAGTGATGGAGCTTCTAAAGAAAATTTTACATTTATGAGACCTGTACCTACACTCCAAGAATGTATTTGACCTATAGAAGCTAAAGTGACACTCATTAACCATTTTCACCTAAAAGTGAGTCTTCTTGGTCTCTACAAGTGCTTTAAACTCCTCTTTCTAGAGGTTAAACCTATAAAAATGATATGGTTTTACATTACTAATGTATATTTTAGTTGGATAAATCATTCACAAGCTTTAATAAAGTTTTTTGTCTAGACATTTCATATTTTTTAGATTTTACATGCATTGGAGTTAGTTATATGTACTTTTCCTTACATAAAGCTTTACCTTAAACTTTACAAAACAATCTTAATTTCTTCAAAAAAGTATGAAATGTTTATGCAAGTTGATGAAAGTGTAGGATGAATTTGAGAGACAACATATAAACCTTTGACATCATTTGACCAGCCTTATTTAAACCATGCCATGACTAGACTAGTATAAAACAAAGACAAACCATTACATTAATTCTATCAAATTAACCTTAAGTTATACTAATAAGACTTAAACAATACCATTTTAATACCTCAAAAAGAATGGAATTGATATAAACATGGTTAGAAGACATGAATATCAAATTTTTAAATGATAAGGGTTGACCTTTTAACCTAGAGGTCAAAAATGGTCAACAAATTGGCGAATCACAAGGGTAGCATGCCTACAATGCTAATTAGACAAGTAGCCTTGTCCTTCCATTGGAAAAATGAGTCACTTTCAATCTACTATAGACCTAATTTGACCTTGACCAAGAAAAGATAGATGACTTGACCTTAAAACACACATAATACAAGAAAAACACACAAAGCAAAGGAAATTAAACAACACACATGTTTTAGATAAGAACTTAGGGAAAATAAGACAAACAATAAGTGACTAGTATATACAACTAACCTAGCCATATATTCTTCCTCCTAAATTAAAGGGGAAGTTTTTGAGATATTTTAATCCATAAGGTGGAAAATGGAATGAGGAAAAATACCTCTTGGAAATTGTTATTGTTGAATTCATCCTCATATTGATTTTAAATCTTCTTGGCATGATTTCAAGTGAAGTAACAGCTACAAACCAGTCACCTATGAACACACATTCATCTTGTAGTTCAATACCCACTCCATGTTTCTCCTTGATCTTGAAGAGAACCTAAAAAATGATCCCATTATGAAATTTTGGAATAGATTCAACCTCATCCAATGATGCTCCATATAGGCATTATTCTTGTGCCTCCATGACATCTTGAGTGACATCATATTTATTATAAATTACTATAGGTTCATTAATCTCTTTAAGTATTTTTGCATACTCAATCCAAGATGCATCATGGTATTCAATGGGCATGTCTTAATCAACTTCCTCATGAGTATGATTTCAAAATGGAAAGATACCTTTATAAAGGACCTCAATCTCTTAAAGAAACTCAAGGTATTGCTACCACTCTTCTTTTAAATCCTTACTTTGGTGAATTTGAATGATACCAACTTGAATATTATCCTCATATTTCTCTTTAATTTCTATTAGGATGTCAAAAATCTTGAGCTCTTTTGTGTAGTTATGATGTAATTGGGAGTCAGCCTCTTCAAGTTCAACCTCTTGCTCATTGGGAACCATTTCAAATCTATCCAAGACCTCACCTTGTTCAGATGAGATGTCTTGTACTTAAAGATAAAATAAAACCTAATAAACTTGTACTCTTTCCTCAAACTCACATTATTACTCATTTAAAGCCATTTCACATTCATCCAAGACCTCACCTTGTTGGATTAGGGAACCTTCAACATCAAGATCAAATACAACCTCAACAAGATTAGATGCAATTAGACCTTATTCTTGAATCATGATATTAAGTCTATCTTCTATAAATTCATCTCTAAAAACTAATTTTCCTTTTCTTAGCCCAAGTGGAGTGTCAATGATGATATCTTGATCAATCTCACTTGAAGTATGTTCATTATGTTCACTTGAAACTATAACTTGGTCTTCTTCATTTGCCTCTCATAAGATAGGTTCCTTCTCAAAGAGGGAGATGGTAGGAGGTGATTAATATGTTCATGAGTTGGCTTGGAGACCAAGGGAACACTCTTTTAACTCGAGGTCTTATCGATGGAATATTATTCTAAGAAATTTTAAAGAGAGAAAATTTAGTTGTGTTATTAGTGTCTCATTCGTCTCAACAAGCAATTCATTACTATTTTTAATGCCCTCTTGAGGTTTATTTACAGCTATAACCTAATTTCCATCCTTCTCAACTAGGACCTTTTTATCATCTTCAATTCCTTCTTAGATAGACCTCTAAGATGTAAAAGCTTTAGGTTCTTGAGGAAGGGGAAATTTGGCTTGAATAGGCACAATTTACTCTTTAGATTCAGTCTTTAAATCTAGGCTTGATTCAAGCTCTATGATTTTTAATTGTAAGTCTTCAATTTGATTGTCTATATTATCTTAGAATAACTCTTCTTGAGGATGGTCAATGACTTCATGAAGATATGGAGCATAAGAAGTATGATAAGTAATATAATATGTCTCTTAAAACATTTGATCCAACTCACTTTGTTGTCTTTTTGAAATCTCCATATTTTATAATATAAATGTACACAAATAATTCCTCTCTAATAGATCACAAGTGGAATAGATGTAGCTTGAAAAAACCCAATCACTTCCTCATATTTAAAAGTTGAACAAAATCTTTTTGCACATTCTAGTATATTTTTCTACATATCATCCATTTAATCTTGATAATCTTGGAAAGTTATTGGAGGAGGGGAAGGAGGATAACAGGGGTGAAGACAAGTCTTTTCATCTGCATCACCATAGCCATGTAGGGGAAGTGTAGGATGATCATATGATTGATATGGATCACAAGGAGGATGAGAGTGATACTATTGATATTAAGTAGGGTAAAATTTTTGATGAGGCCACTGAGGTCTATAGATAGTGTCATATGAGGGAAAAGTTGAACAATCATAGGATGAATATGGCTCATGATAAAGCTACTAAAGATCAGTACACTACTTGTATGGTTTATTATAGGATTGAAGAGGATTATTAAAGAGATGATAAGTATCATGTTGAGCTGATAATAAGGATCATAAGATTTATATGCCTCATAGATTTTAATTAAATTTAAATCTAGTTCAAACTTAGCCATAACAACCTCACTAAGATAGTGAATTAAAGATACAACTTAATTTAAAAAAGTGTCTAGGCTAATAGAACCAACTGATTGAGCTCAGAGTCACCATCAATGTTTTTTAATGAATTAAAAAGATTATATGTATAATTAAAACACTAATAATTATTTAACCACTTTGGACTTGTTAATGATTTAAAATTGCACTTGTTCTAACACCAACAATGGGAAGTTTTAAGATGTGTGACTTGCGACTTGAAACAACCTCTAGATTTTTAAGAAGCTGGTCTTTTCTTTATATCAAGTGTATACTGGGAAAAGGGATAGGAATTTTAACAAAAACACAAATGCAAGAAAGGAAATATAACTATGTTGATGCATCTGAATGTAATTCAACCTTAATCCTGAGCATAGTGAGACTATATGTAAGATTCATTTACATTTAAGAGCAAATAAGTGCATGATCAATGTAAAAGAAGAAAAATATTAAAAATAGAGGCTCACAACATAGACTACTTTTGTAGTGATATAGAAAATGTCAACAAAGGCATAGGGTTCAATCTTCTTATTTGAATTCTCCAGTCACATAAGAGGTACAAAAAAATGCATAGTTATATAAACCTTCCAACTCAAGAAAATGAAACAAAGGCAAATGACATTACTAATCATAGCTCTAGAAAGTCTAAAACTCTTGACAACACAGCCTAGACTACTTTTGCAATTACATAGAAAGTATCAACAAAGGCACATGATTCAATCTTCTCATTAATTATCTAGTCACATAAGAGGCATAAAAACATGCACAGTTACATAAACCTTCCAACTTAAGAAGATAGAACAAAGGCAAATGATATTCCTAGTCACAGCTCTAGAAAGTCTAAACTCTTAACAATAATTCTCTCAAAAAATTCTCTCTGGTATCTCCTCCCTTTTTACTCTGGTGATCTCTGCACCATTATTTATAGCCTTGGATTCACTCTAGATTTTCTGCTTGTTCCCAATCTAATGGCCCAACTGAAATCTAACAGAACTAGAAGTGTCTAACAAAAGATATTTCATAGATTCTGAAATGCTTTGTCTTCTAGCAATTCATTGGTTGAAATAGATTGCAAGATTCTCCCTTCTCTTAAATGCTAGATAACACTTACCCAATTCCTTTAAAACCTTCTTGTTACTTAGGAGACACTGGAAAATGACACTTGGTGTGTTTCATAACATTTATCGAAGACACGCAACACTTTCTGCATAATTTATACTTCTTTTGTGTCTTCATTTATGAGTGTTCCACCTTTGACACCTGTCACAATCCACTTCCTCAATACTTTAATAGCTTAAAATAAAATAAGACCCATAGCCTTTCTTGCCCGAGCAACTTGAAAAGGGGCATAGGGATAGGTGGCAATCTTTGCTGCTTCATTAAAAGACATGTGGCAATCTCCACTTTACTTATTTGGGGTTACGTGGTGGCCTCTGCTTCTTTTAGATACCTTTTTAGAAACCTACGAAAAGTGACACATGGTGGTCTCCACTTTACTCTATTTATATCATAGAAATAATCAGGTCTCATTTCATATTTACATGAATAGTGACACTTGGTGGCTTCCGCTTGTTTCTAAAACAAAACTTGAGACCCACCACAGTCTTTGTTATATCAGTGAAGAAAAATGAAGATAATTCAAATATCGACATGTGGTGAATTTTACTCTCTTCTACTAGGATACATGGCATCTTCCATCACTTTTAGAAAAGCAAAATTGATACCTTTCATGATTGCGACTTGGCGCTTTCTGCCTGATCTTGATACTTAGCTTTTGAAACCTTTCATTAAAAAGAGATGAAATGCTAGTGCCGATATAAAACACGGATGCTAACACTTGTCCTGTTCCTCTGAGTCACTATGAGATACATGACACATCTTGACCAACTCATAGAAAATATGAAAGGTGCCTCAAATAATGACACTTGGCAGCTTTCGCTTTATTTCAACACTTAGAAAAAAATGAATCAAAAGGAAAATAGAGCCTATGCTCTATTTCAAAACTTCACCATCTTAGACCAAAGTATGTGAGAACATAATTTTGTAGTGCATGACTGAAACTTAGAATGAAATGTAGAGTATTTTTTACTCTACAGGACCTTTCTCCCACTCGGCATGCCTAAATTTTGACATTTTCTTGTACTTGCACCTATATGGACTCATTAAATGCTATGTTTTTATAAAGATTTGGGATTAAAATAGGGTATTTGACATCATGGATAGATTAAAACCAATGGATATGATATATTTATGTGTTTCCTATCTCCACAAATCCAAAGATCCATACATCTAATCTTGTAAGTGCTCAAAAAAATTTGACTCTTGAAGGCAATACAAAAGAGCTTGTGAAAGACTAGGTTTTTTAGCCATTTAATAGTTTTCCTAACTACACAAGATTTAAGAATACCAAATTTGTCATGGAGCACCATAATTGGGTATGGAAAGTGAATCAAACACTTACTATACATTTCACATGTGTGGGAGGTCTGTGGAACAAAATTTTAGTTTCTAGGCTTAGATACATAATTGATCCCTAATTGGAGAGAGACATCAGGTGAATAAGTACACTTTCACTCATAGTTGGATTATGAAATTTGGAAAAATGTTGTAATGGAATACTAGGTACTCAAAAATATGCTTATTTTCCAAATATCATTTGTACATTGTCCTACAAAAGGAGTTTTGCATGTTTTTAGGGCTACAAAGAATTGAAGACAAATGCTAGCTTTGAGAGCAAGATGAAGTATTGGGGAGTGTTTTATGGATTAAAATAAATTTATTAAGGTCTATATATATATATATATACATTTCATAAATATATGTTTCACTCATAAAGGTGGAAACAATAATTGATGTTTGTAAGCAATGAGAGGCATATTACTAGTGGGTTTCAAGACACCTAAGGAATTATGATCATAATTGAAAGGTCAGTATAATAAGACTCCCAAAAAAGTGAAAAGTTTCAAAGAGTAAAGAAATATGTAACTCAAGATGACTTGCTGACCGAGGATTTCCACTTGTCACTTTTCAAGCCAAGAGGAGGGTAGTTTTGAAAAGAAGACAAAAGTGTCAACTAAATATGAAAATCCCATGCCACTTAGAAGAGGAAAGCCTATTCATAAGAATAAAACATATCATAGAGGATATCATGGGACTATCTGAAACTTCCTTCTTTATTTGAACTCTCACTTGACACTTTTCAACCTCTCTCTTCTATTTTTCTCTCCTTCTACTCTAATTTCTCTATTAAAGTAGCCTTTTTTGGCTTTGTATTCATCCTCCACCTAGGTATGGAAAATACATGCCCATTTTTATGCCTTTTATCAATGATAAAATAGTATTTTTAACTCCTCCTTTGACTATATTTAGTATGTGTGCATGAGTAGGTGATATTTTCAAGTGTTTTTCTTAGGCTTCCTTGGCATGTTGTCCTTTTCTAACACTCATATGTAGTTTGAAAGATTTTTTGTAGGTCATGTAAAGTTTCCAAATGGAGTTTGAATGTTTAGTGATTTTTCTATTCATTGGTGTCATTCTATGAACTATTGATTAATCCTCTAATCTTAAACATATATCACAACCTCCATAATGAAGTGTTGATGTAAAAAGGCAAATTAAGAGTAGTGTGTGTTTAGGTTAGTCTCATGGTTGATGTACACATGCAACTGGTTGGTAGTGGTCAATTGTATTGGTGCATCTCCTCCATTATAGTAGCTTTATCTCCCTTTTCCTAAAAATTGATATATTAGTGAATGAGCCTAAGTAATACAACAATGGGATCTATCCCTATAACCTAGAGATTCAATCCATATATTAAGCCACCCACAAACTAGGATTATCTCCATGTTACCTCAAATTTAGAAGGATAAAAAAATATTCCAAGGGTACAAATATGGGTGATAGTAGGTAAAAGGGACCATATTCATCATATGAATCTAAGGCCTACCTAATATCATGTTGTAATTAGGATACTCATTAGTTACTTAGATATATGTAAACATAGTCTTAGGACCTAAGGTAATGGGAAACATGATGGTTTGTATGGAAGTGGATTTGAGACTATCATAAATTCAAAGAGTGTTGCATGTTGTTGAATAATTTATATTTATTAGTATATTAGGTTACCTTATTATTGGTTTGGGGTAATATGTTTTTGATGATCGTGGAAAGGGTTTTGATACAATTTCAAGTTTTTATTTTGGTGTGTCACAACACTATTTTGGAGGGTCTAAGGGTTTACACTTGCATTCCTTAATAAAATGTCAGCAAAATTTTGCCTTTGGTCTTTAGGGTGTCTTTAAATAATTTTTTTACTCTCTAAAATTTGGAATATCATGTTTAATTACTCCATAAAAAATGAAATATAAGTTGGGATCATAATCTTTAGGTCTATGATTTTTCCCTTGTAGACAAAACCTTTATTGGTTGTTTTGTTGATAAAAGGGTTAGTTTTAGAATTAAAGGAAGTGGTCAAATTGTTGGAATTATTATTTTAAAATTACATGATACATGGTGGAGGATGATTTAAATCAACCACATGAATCACTTGGGGGGGCTTTGTTTCCTCATGTCTACATCCTTATTTATGTTATTTGTTCTCCTTGGTTGATTGATTATTGTTTACTAGATTTGGTTTCTTATTTTTATTAGTCACACCATCAATGGTGTAATTTATATTTCTATTGATAACCTTATGGACTTTATTTTTTAAAATGTTTTAGATAATATTTTTAAAAACCCCATTGTTTTAGTTACGAGTGATTATACACCCATTAGATTTATATGTTTAGTGGCTACTATCAATCACCACTTGGTAAATTCATAAATCAATATCAAGTGCTTATTTTTGCGATCAATAAGGTAGATTTTGTACATCTTCCTTCATTTCCTTGTTAAGGGAGTGAAGAAAGAGATTACATAACTCTCTTTTGTCCATGTTGGTGCACTAAAAAAATGAATATATAACATGTTGGCATGCTGTAATGAAATGGGCAGAAAATTCATTATTTTCTCATTTAATTATTCTAATCTTAATAAACTCATTTATATAAAATACTTTGATGAATTTTGCCATGATTTTTCTAAAGGAATGGATACAAGCCTTAGGGAGATGATAGTACTAGACAAGGTGATTCATTCTAGTATTTTAGGAAAGATTTTTTGAACCATATCCTAAAGCAATATTTCCCTAACAATAATGGAATTTTTTTTAATGTGTGGATTGGGATATATTTCCCCTTAAATTTAGGAAGTTCATGTAGGGGGCAGAGTAGAATAACTCATCATATGTTTTAATCTAGGGGCTCTTTTGTATATCTAATGTAAGTAACTATAGCACCAAAGTCTATTAAAGGTATGTTCATATAATTTAGAAGGGGTGGGTTTAAATAGGGGTTATGTGTATATCCATTAGGATGAAAGGAGGGTGTCTGGTAAGGTGTTGTATAATAGGTTGTAAAATAATTATTTGTTTAGGTAAACTTGGAGAACATGTGATAGCAGGTAGGAAGAGTGTTAGATAAATAAGGATTAGGTGATTTTAGAGGGAGTGTACATGGGTGGAAATCAACTCAAAGGAATATAGGTTGGTATATATTTGGGCACTATGCTGTTTGAAAGACTGTAAGTGAACATAATTTTGATTGGGACTTGTTTTGGAGTTTTATAAGGTGGTAATATGTTAAAAACATTTTTTTTAGGGACACCATGAGAAATAATATCCCATGGGTGTTGGTTATAGACAAAGTTATGAGGAAGTGTGTATGTTTATTATTGTGGTGGAAAGTAAGCCATTGTTATGATGGTTATAGGGGAATAATGAACATGGTTAGGAGGGTTGGATTTCACTTCTTGACTTAGAGAAAGTTCTTTTCTCTAAATCATGATTGTGACCCACCAAGGTAGAGATGAGATCATTCATATTAGAAGTCCTATTAGGTCTAGGAGCCTCCTTTGTGGGAGGAGTTGTAGCAGGAGGTTGGTAACTATGGAAAGATTGATTTTTGGTATAATATTCAAGAAGAGTTATATTTTTTTGGGTAGGTTGGATATATTATATTTTTTTGTAGAGGGTATTCATTTGTTTTCATTTTATTCACTCCATCCTCCAGATATGAGATTTTCACAATATATTGATCATATCTAAAAAATATTTCTATATCTAGGTTTAAAAAACTAGTTAAGGTCCTAGTTTCATATGAGGTGTGGTTACACTTACAAAACTAAAATTAATGTTTTTAGAATCTATATGGTTACTAAAATTCTTTGATATGTACCTCAATTCATGGCTTGGTATCCTAGACCTATTTTGTGAGTTAAGGTTTGGATGGTCATGAAACTAGTGTATTATGTTTTGTTTGGAATAATGATTATTCCACCTAACCAAGGAAGTTTACTAGGGAATTTTAGATGTTTATTATAGCATTTTATCTAAGATATTCTCTTATATCATGTCTAGACATATTTGGAAGGGGTATAAAAATACCCAAAAAATAAATGGAAAAAGGAAAGGAAATGAATAAGAAAGATAGAGAAGAGAATAAGATGGGAAAAAAGAAAAAAATAAGGATTTTATGTTGGGTTCACCAATTTATGTACATGTTGAAAGAAACACACTAACATGTGTAAACACTTAGTTTTAGCCACTTTCATGCCTAAACTAGAATTTAATTTAATTTCTAACAAATGACACATTTTAAGCCTAGAAAGTACAGGAGTTTCCAAATTATATCCACATAAGGGATCTAATGGCTCAAAAATGTGATGAGGATAGCTTATTTATTATATTACCTTATACATATCACTAACTTGGTTCAGTTCTAACCCTAGTCAAATTATAACCTAGTAATTTGACACCTTTGACATGTCAAGTTATTAATTCATGAAGTTTAAAATAATTTCCAAAAGCCCAAGAAAATTAAGAAAGAGTAATTATATTAAAAATACTAATTAAATTACCAAAAAAAATATAAATCAAATTAGTGAATTTCATTTACCAAAAAAATAATTTCTAGCCAAATATGATTCATACATAGTTCATACTAAGCTAAGAATGATTTAAAGTATGAAGAGTAACCATTAAAGAAAAATTTTAGAGTAGTTTCAGAGTCTTATACAATAGATACAATATTTTGGTCAAGTTAAAATAGCTATTGATTACATCATAGACTCCTACAGGCTTGCTACAAACTTCTACAACAACTACATATTACATCATAGATTCATGTAGGGTTTCTACAAACTTCCACAATAGCTACATATTACATCCAAAATTTCTACAAGATTGCTACAGAAACCCATAACAGCTTAAGATTACATTAGACTAGCTATGAATTTCAACATGCTAGTTATGGATTTCAACATGTTTGCTATAGATTTCAATAGGTTTCCTATAGATTTTGACAAAACTGCTATAGACTTCAATAGAACTAATATAGACTTGTTTTTAAAATATTTGTGAATGTATTCTAATGATTATTTGGTATATTCTAGCTATCATAAAGAATTCTTTCCATTTTAAGCCTTTTTATGTATAGATTTTTGAATATAGACTTTCCATTATGGATTGTATTCAACTATTCATCCGTAAATATTTAGATTTCTTACTCTAAAAATTTTACTTATTGGATCCTTACAGATGGATTCATTTTAATGCTGAAATTCAACTCTAAAAATATAATCACTTGAAAAGAATGTAATGAAAATAATAATGAACACTTCACATAAGTTGATAACAGATTTTGACATATGCCTACATCTTTGGGTTCTCTAAATGATGAACTAATTCAATGTAAAAATACATTTTCAAGTACAAATTTAAAACTTAGAAAACTATAATGAATACATCACAAAGTCAAGTACCAATCAGTCTTATAGAGACCTAGACTAGTCTTGGAAGACTTTCACAATCTTTTGGCATGGCCTCCCTGCTTCACACCTTCTTGTTGACTTCTCCTATGTTGCACAACCTCCAAGATCCTCTACATAGAGCTAAGCTAGAATAGGCATCAGTCATTAAATCTATAAAATGATCCTACTCCATGGCCTCTAAGTAGTTTTAACTCTTCCAATAGAGATATTATTACATTACTCAGATTAGTAACACCCTATGAATAATAGAGAATTAGAGCTTCCATAGTCTCGTACAATGCTCTTTCAATGCTAGAAATAACCCCTATACTCTTTTCCCAAGATTCAAGCAATAAACACCAAAATTAGGCTTTATAAGCCTTTACAAATCAATAATCATAGTAAGAAAAATACAAATGTCTTTTAATACACTTGGAATGCCTTCATAATCTCACTTTAGGCTTCAAATTTTGAATTAAGCTCGAATGTATTTTCATGAATTAGGCTTGAGTGAATTGAGTGTGAATTCCTAGAATTTCAATCAAGTTATCCTTCCTCAAATGAACCTCCAACCCATTTATATACTTGTGGAGGGTCCACTTTTTAAAGTTTGGATAGTAATCCCTTTACAATATTTGTGGGATTTCACATTATCCCCCGACCTATCCCATATATATAGGATTAACCATTATATATGCCTTTAAATAAGGCTCATATGTGGGATGGAGGGAAATAATAATTTATTTATTTATTTAAATGCTCCACATTTTGACTACTCTATGCCATGTTTCCTCTAAAAATTTGTCCACATGTCCTATGTTAATTTGTCCATGTTCTAGAATTTAATTGGTTCATGTTGCCACATCATCATTTTTACCAAGTTGACTAGCCATAACTTTCACATATGGACTTAGAATTGGTCTATTCAAAATGCATCAAAAATCTTGTGATTATTTATACACCATGGAACTAGTTTAAAAACATTCTATGAACATCAATTTTTATAGTTTGACCAGATTTTAGCACCTATTGACCAAATTTTGATTAATGATAATTAGAGCATATGATGTCTATTTTTCACATTCCAATAATTGTTGAAAATATCTTGATGAGCTATACATAATGGAACATGTTTAAATAAAACTAGGAAACATCTAAAAATATCCTCTGGATCATGCCTCCCCATTGAGAAGGATTTTATTCCACCAAAAGATAAAACATTCATTTTACCTATACTATATTTGGTTCTTTGCAATGCCTCATGAATATCTCTATAGTGGAATCTATGGCCTCTGAAAATACTATTTTAATATGGGTAATCTATGCCATTCATTTACTATGAAAAATCATCATTTTACTCTAAGCACAACATCATAAAAAATGATTAGTTTGAAAAGACATATCAATGTCAAAGAGACAAGTGTCTAATTGATTCAATGATATGATAGTGAATAAGTTATCCTATATATCATGGAGATAACAAAATTTGTTTATGTCACTAGTTGCATTCCCAAAATGGTGAACTACCTGTAACTGTAAAATATCACCTGGTACAACTAAAAATAAAATGTTGCCCATGTATGGGTCTTGAAATTCATGTTACACATTCTATCATCAGATGCAATTTCATAACAATAACTACTTCAATTTTAAGTATCACGTAGGTACATTAAACATGTTCTAAAAAACCTATGTATACTACTGTCAACTTCATAATGAAGTTAATTAAAATGTGAGAAAAACCAAGCATGATAAACCTATTGCAAGATTCTCCTTGCCTTGTTACTCCAAAAATATTCAAAGCTAAAACATTGGCTAATTTTTCTTCCTTCAATCATCAAAAATCCCAAAGATGCTTTGAAAAATTTTCATGGTAATCTACAATTCCATCTATTCAAATATAAAACTAAGGAACTTCTTACTAACCCATTTTATTAGATTATCCCATTAAGGTGGTTTTATTTCCTCAATAAATACCTAGGTTGACTCATAAATTAGTGGTGGATTAAGAACTTCATTTACCTTTACAATAGGTTGGTATTCCATCTTCATCTTATTGTTTTGAGATGGATGAAGTCTCCAACACTACTCAACCTGATGCCTGTTCACATAAAAATGAGCATAAAAGTTCTTCTTAGCCTCTTTCTTGAATGAGGAATCAAATTTTCCATTTCTCACCTCTGAATGATGAGATTGGTCTTTAGTACCTACCTTGTTTCTAACAAAAGGCATCAACTTCTTCAATAATGACCCTTATATTCCAAAAATTGGTAACAAAATTATTATTTATCCCATAAAAAGTACATGGGAAATCATTCCATATTTTATGTATGTCATAGCCATATTGTTTAAACTGAAAGATAACACCAAAATTTAAATAATTCTATCTAGTGCTATGCTAAGAGTAAGAATGAGGAGGTGGAATTTCATTACCTCTTCTAGTCATTCATTTACACCTTTCATCATCCTATTATGATGACTTGTTCCTCTACATAGAGGAATTCTGATGTACTAGTGGTGTAATCACTTGGTTGTTGAAAGCTTGTCTTCCTTCAATAGATTTGGAACTCTCTCTAATTTCCATTCGCTCACTAGCATAACCCAAACCTATAAAACAAGGATGATCCTCGACCTATATTGGGTTAGTAATACCTTGGCTATTCTTGCTAAGACCTCTTCTATCAAAACCCATTTAAAATAATAGTTTGAGATAATAACTCTAGTGTGTTTCTGAAAATCACCCAAAACTGCATCAAAAATTGATTGGGATGAAGTGTTACATGGTGAACTTATAGTGCAATTGTTTATCATGGTCTCTACATCTATGGTGGAAGGTGACTCCTTCTATTCACTACTGTACAACTATGCTAAGAGCTTATCCTTGGTTTTTAAATCAAATTTCAAGTGTTTGACCTCCTCTTCTAAGGAGTTAAACTTAGATCTTAGGATAGTATTCTCACCCTAGATCTACTGATTGAATGCTTCGAGCTCTTCAAGACTTTGACACTTTAAGGATTTTCCCATGGTTTCCTATTCTTGAAAATAACCTATATATCCAATAACTACACACTACATTAGAAAATTAAACAAGTCTAAAATGTCTACAAGTAATTGAAACTAATATCAATAAGCTACATGATTAGAAGCAAATCCTACATTCAGACTACTCTAATATCAAAATGATCTGTAAATAGGTAGATTTCCTACTCTAAAAATTTTACTTATTATATCCTTATAGATGGATTAGTTTTAATGCCAAAATTTAACTTCAAAAATAAAATGAACTAAAAAGAATTCAATGCAAGTAATAATGGACACTAAACATAATTTGATAATAGATTTCAATAGACGCTTACATCTCTGGGTTCTCTAAATGACAAACTAATTCATTACAAAAATATATTTGTAAGTAAAAATTTAAAACTTACAAAAATAAAATGAAATCCATCAAAAAATCAATTGTCAATTGGTTTTGCAGGAGACCCAGACTAGTCTTGGAAGGATTGGATAATGTTCTAGCATAGCCTCCATGCTTCACACCTTCTTGTTGACTTGTCCTCTACTGCATAGCCTCTAAGAACATCTACATAGAGATAATTTGGAATAGGCATCAACCATCGAATCCATAAAATTATCATTTTCCATGACCTCCATGTAGTGATAACTCTTCTAATAGAGTTATTATTACAATAATTGGATTAATAACAACTTGTGAATAATAGAGAACTAGAGCTTTTGTATTCCTATACAATGCTCTTTTAATGCTTCAATAAAAACCCAACTGATCTTTTCCTGAGCTTCAAGTAATAAACACAAAAATAAGGCTTTATAAGCCTTTACAAAGTAATAATAATAGTAAGAAAAATCCAAATGTCTTTTAATACACTTGGAATGCCTTCACAATCTCTCTTTAGTCTTACAAATTCAAATTAATATCGAATGCCTTTGCATGAATTAGGCTTGAGTGACTTGAGTGTGAATTCTTAGAATTCCAATAAAGTTCTCCTTACTCAAATAAACATCCACCCCCTTATATACTTGTGTAGGGTCCACTTTTTGAGGTTTGGATAGTAATCTCTTTACAATTTTTTTGAGATTTAACATTATCCCCCCACTTATCCCATATATATGGGATTCACCATTATCTATGCCATTAAATGAGGCTCATATGTGGGATGGAGGGAAATAATAATTTATTTAGCTATTTATTTATTTAAATGCTCCACATTTTGACTAATCTATGCCATGTGTCCTCTAAAAATTTGTCAACATTTCCTATGCTAATTTGCCCATGTGTCAACATTTAATTGGTCCATGTTTCCACATCATCACTTTTATTGGGTTTGACCACAACTTTGACTAGACATAATTATTGCATACAAACTCAAAATTGGTTCATTTCAAAATGTGTCAGAAAACTTGTAACGATTTATACACCATGGAACTAGTTTAGAAACATTCCAAAACCATCAATTTTTCTAGTGTGAGTAGGTTTGACTCACTATTGACCAAACTTTGACCAATGATAATTGGAGCATATGATGTCCATTTTTTGAATTCCAATAGTTGTTGAAAAGATTTTGATGAGATCTACATAATGGACCATGTTTAAATAAAACTAAGCAACATCTAAAAATATCCTTCATATCAAATATAAATTTATGTAATTTCAATCTAATAAATAACTCTCTTCATATTTGGTGGAGATTAATATTATGCTATAATAGATTTCATTATTAGAATAAATATATCTCTCCATATTTTGTGGAGATTGAGGTAGGATAGGATATTGAGGTTTTTACTCCTAAATAAGATATTGGTTGGAAGCATGAAATTATAAATGCAACCTTCCACACCCAAATAAAAAAATCAATATACTTATTTTGGGTAATCCATTTTGAAACTTATGTTTTGAATAAATCCTCCTTTGAGGAATGAGTTGGCCACTCATTCCACAAAAGGTGGATAAATGTATTTTTATTTATTTATTTTGTAATTATCACTTTATTATAAATTGTTATTTTATTTTATTGTTTCTATAAACATTTCTTTTTGTATAGTTTATGTGAACCTATAGGTGTTTTATTTGATTTTCATTTTTTTTTCAATTTAGTAATTTACTTTCTACAAGTTTGCTTTGATTTATAGAAGTGTGGTTTGATTTCTGCAAGTGTCATTTTCAATTCCTACAAGTGTAGAGTGTGATAGAAGGAAATTTTTGCCAAAGATATATTTCTCCTATTGCATATAACCTTCAAACACTAGCCCTAGATTGACATTATTAAATGAAGGGGATTGATGACCCCCATTATTTTTGGCACCATTGTCAGGGAAACATTGTGTTATTAGGAGATTCACAGTCTACTAAGTAAAATTCCTAGTGAGAAGGAATGTCATTT
>JARHVA010009180.1:0-17500 GCA_037957365.1 Torreya grandis
CAAACATCCTTCTCAAGTTACTTATAGAATACACATGAACACATACTAAAATATAAACCTAAATAAATTTGATTGTACACACTTTAATATATTTAAATTTATATTTCCAATTTCACCTTGGATTCCTCTACATATTCATTTTTTACACCATGGTCAAATTTTGCATAGATTGAAAGTTATGGCTCAAAAACTAGACACTGGTCATTCCTTTATTAAATTCAAATATTTAAATTCAAATGGTCACAGTTAAACATCAAACACTCTTATGTCATATCTTGTCCTCATTGATTAGATTAATCACACACTACTGATATATTTCAAACTTTAACTCTAGTGTGCCAAAGCCCAAATGTTAAACTTTGAACAATTAACCTCATCTCATATAATTTGACAACTTTGACTCATCACGTACCATCGATCTCTATGGGATAATCATTGCTTTAACAATTCTAGATAATTTTAAATTTTATCTATTGAATTTAATGTACACCATTGATCTTGATCTATATGATCACCCACTCATAGTTGATCCTTGGAAAAAGCTCAATCTTTATCTCTTCTTAGCATTAAACATTGAACACTTGGCACCATCTTATTGCTTCCTAACATCTTAGAGCAACACTATCTATTGACGATGTTCAAAATTTACCTTATGTAAAATAAACTAATTATGGGAATGATTGCAATTTATCTAAGAAGCCAAATTTCAACCTTAATAATCTTTGCCTCACTCACTCACATGTTCTCAAGTTTAGACCATATGATCTCGTCACATAGGAGAATCCAACCATGTGTCAAACTAATCCTAACACCTTCACATGTAAAAAATATAATTCCATTAATCTACTCTCTTATATTTTTCTTTCATAGAGCCAACAATGTTAGAATGCCTAGAAGTCTAACTTTACACATGTATAATCTTTTGATGCATTTCATTGCATGATCTAAATTTTAGCACAAATTAAATAGGCATAAAATTGAACAAGTCAATATGATCAAATTATCCTAAAACATCCACATGTGTAAGATATTCCTTCACCAAATTGCTTACTCAGCTCTTTCTTGCCACATAGAAATTTGGCTAAGTATGGGAAAATAATGTCAAATTACTTGGAAGCACAACTTTGCACTTGTATATCTTTTATTCTGCTTAGTCACATGACCTAAGATTTATCACATAATAACTAGGAATAGTAATGAATAGACCCATGTGACCATTTCCTCCTAAAAACTCCATGCATTCAAATGCTAACATCATCAACATGCTTACTTGGCTCTATTTGAACCTAAAAAACACTATCAAAATCATTGAGAGCCCAACATTGCACCCACATATCTTTAACTATGATTCATTTCATTACTTGGGATTTAGTACATAGATACTAAGGAATAATTTGATCAAAAAAATATGACCAAATCCCCCTAACTCATCCACACATGGCAATGGTGATGTCATTAAATTACCTACTTAAATTTTTTTACTAATAAACGCAAAATGTCTAGATCAAAACAATGGACTACTAGATGAATTCCACTCATGAACACAACCACTAAAATTATATAAAAATTATTATAATACCCATTTCATATGCTAAAATAACCATAATCATCCCTCAACATCTTTAACCATTTCAAAACTAAATATCAACAAGCCTCCTTCAAGCATACTAGGACAAACACATTACACACTTTGTCATTGTCACTTAGACTATCAAGGTACTTTATCCACTCACCAGAACACCTACATGACATCAACATGACATAATTGAAAACACTCTAACAACTTATTTATTACATAATTGACTAATTTGACCTTTCTAAAAATATCAATAAATAATGCAAATAAAGACTTAGTTGGAAAATGAATGAGATAAAAGATCTAGAGGATAAAAACTATAAAAGAAGTTCGTTTGAGTGTTGAACATAGGATATAGGTTTCAAAATACCTCCTATATAGTAGCACCCAAATTGGATAATAGTGCCATGTGGTGTTATTTTCCATATTTGTTTCGTAGTGTCCTCTGTGCAAGACTATCTTGAGATTCTAGTGTTGGAGGTTTATCAATGATGTCACCAAGGTGACCAAGGATGTTAATGAGGTGTCATGTGTGTTAAAATGACAATGAAAATGTATGATTTCGTATTTTAATTGGATAGGAAAATGGTGGATGTTATTTATGGTATGGTCATGTTTCAAATAATCTATGGGGTGTTTTTAGTACTTGGAGTGCTTGTGTAAGTGAAAATAATTCATCAAAATAGTCATATGAAGGTCTAGGTTCAAGTAGTCATCTTGATAAATAAGGATAAGTGAGCAAATTTATGATGTTAAAATTCACACCTGTGAATATTTTAAGATAGTATTGATATATGTATGGATTCCCCTATGAAAGGTGATCATGTAGTTCAAATTTTAGGTCATGAGCTTGAGCATATTAGAAATTATTAAGTTGTAAAGTTAGCCTTCTAGGTATATTGTAGTGGTTCCCATACTTAGCCAAATTTGCATTATCAAAGATATATGGTGAGTGTTTAATTATGTTATGAATATATATGTCAAAAAAAACTTAGAAGGCATATAGGGCTACCAAGTGTTGGAAGTTCATTGGAGATTGACTATATGGTATGCAAAGGGCACGTGGGGTTGCCAAGTAGCTTGATCTTAGAAGCAACAATCTAAGATAAATAGTGATAAATGTAAGGTAAAGACCAAGATTATATTATATATATTTATATATCATGTCTAAGAATTTTATGTGAGGTACAAGATGAAGACACGTATCTGTAGATGTTTTTATATTAACCATTGACCATAGGCATTTGAATTAGCAAAGGGAAAAACTAAACTACAATATTTTTCTAATATATTTTGATCTAGAACAAATTTGAAGGTGATGAAAAAATAAAATTTTAATAATACTTCAAGGTTCATCCACAAAAGTGAGTTATAATGTTTGAATGTCTGTACAGTCAAAGATATTAAGCTCTAAAGTTGACTATGTTTGACTAAGTTCTGTAAGTGACTCAAGAAAGATATTTGATTTTTTATTCATGGTATTTTGATATTTCAAGAATAAATAACTAATATAGGGTATTTTATAATAAAATAGAACCATATGTGAGGATTTTTGATTTTTTTAACAATCCATGTTCAATATGAAAAAATGTCTAAATGTTAATTATGTTTGTTGGAGGATATAGACAATTTGAGTGACCACTTTGTAGAAGTGAGTTGGAAGAGTTATGAGTATAATTTAAGAATAAAATGAGTATGGATATGTTGTGTAAGTATAAAATTATTATAATAAGGCATTTTTTCTCATTATATAACCCTAACTATATATGGAGATTTAAAATGGTTTGACTATATTTTGACTGTATGTGACCAATCTGAGTGGTCATTCTAAGAGAGTTGAATTGAGTACTGAGAGCCTATGTTGAAGTTTATAAAGAACATGGAGGTGTAGTAGAGGTCCTAAAGGGTTAACCCATGTGATTTAATCTTATGTCTATGTGAAATAATTGATTGTTTACTTCAGATGTTTGAGAGTATGTTTTCTATATATGAAGACCTAAAGAACAAGGAGACCTAATTGGTAGGTTCAAGGTGTGAGTTTGTGTTCCAAGTGGAATGGACCCATATGGGAATAATAAATGGTATATTTTAAATAGTTTTTATGTTTTTTAAGATTATTTTAAATCTAAAAGTGTTCTAATAGGTTTCAAGAGTAACTTGTGGATGTGAAGGCCTAATTGATTTAAGTCTCATTAAGGCCTAATGGAGGATTTGAGTCTTAAGGACTATGGAAAACCTATGGAGTAGAGTTTTTATTACATATAATGTGTATGAATACCTAATTAAAAAGTATAATAATTATGGTAAGCACATTTACTGACTACGATGGGTTATATGAGAGTATGGTAGAAATACTAGGCATAATTGGCCTATTTTGAGTGGAGTTGAGAGAGCATGGTGCTAATTGAAGGACATAAACTTTGAAAGAGAAGGTACATGTAATTTAGGACCATCAAAGAGAAAATAGGATAATTCATGTTTATTTGATCAATTTGATGTAGGAGGACACATAGGTCATTGGACCTAATGAGCCTAGAAGAGACAGATTGAGCGAGTAAGCCCTAGAGGTTATTTGAGAAAGGTTGAAGATTGAAGAAGAGTGAAACCAAGAGAAGTCTATAATAAAGTGTAGAAGACATCAAAATAGAGGTGGTGATTAGATCAAGGTATCTAAGTGGGTGTTTGGTTGCATAGGGGATTGGTTCCTCCTTATAAGATGGGTGTCTCACTAAATTAAGGGATGGTTGTTTCTTGATAAATTGGCGACGGTCTAAATGTTGAACCTTGTCTTTATAAGATTATAATCCATCTTGCAAGGTTCAGTGTATTTTATCCCTTAAGAGGTTTACCCACATATATTATGTGTTATGTTCTTGATATTTTTATATATTCCCTGGTTAATTTGTATGCACCATGATTATATGTGTTGAATGTTTAAGATTTAGGAATTGAATTGGAGTATATGGCATCATTGATTCACCCCCCAACCCTTTTAGTGACTATACTCTAAAATCTATGTGAACCTATGTTTATATCTATAAGGTATGTTCTTACATGCATGAGTTATGAAATCCTATAGATGGTCAATTTTTACTAATTTTATGAGAAAACCCTAATCTTCCATGTTTCTAAGGCATCAAATTGATACAAGTAGAAACATGTGTTTGTTATTTGGGTAGGCTAGACATCCTCAACACCCCACTATGATGATATTTATCTACATACCAATACTCAAAATAGGGATCATTTCTGATGTAGTTATCCCCACCTAAGTATTGGTGTAAGTACAAGTAAAGCTAGTATGATAGTTGAATTAAAAAACTTGTGTGCTTGAGACTAGAAATTTGAGTAATATAAGCTTAAGAATGTTGTAGATGGTATTATATAAAAGTAAGTCAGAATAGGGATTGATAACCTTAATATTAAACAATTTGTTCCTATTTTCTATATGTAATTTTAATCTCATTTCCATTTAGTAGATAGAGGGATAAAATTCATGTATTTATACTATTTTGGTGGTTGTGTGGGTGTTAAACAAGGTCTAGGCCAACCCTAAGAGGTCTAAGATTTGAAAATATATATGTTTTTAAAAATAGGAGGGAAAGGACAATAGATCCAATATTGGGACACTAGTGTCATGTGAAAAGAGGAGGGAGAGGATAATAATGCCATTATTAGGACAATAGAAACGTGGTGCTACTATGCTTATTATGGTGTTAGTGTACAAGTGGTACAAACTTATACACGAAGGGCCAGGATGGAAGAATGAGGATTTAGGACTATTTTAGGCATGATTAGGGATGCCCATGTCCCACATGAAGGCTAGATAAGTGTGAAAATAGGATCTAGTATAGGTCTAGGGATAATATAGAGATAGGTGGTCTTAAGTATCACTTTTAGCACTCAAGTGTCACTTTAAGGTGATTTCACTAAACTAAAATAAAAATTAAGGTGAACGGTTATGACAACTATGGACTAAAAATTAAAGACCATCTATGGTCATATTAACTATTAAAAATAAGAATGAATAATTGTATAAAGAAATAAACTTGATTTAAAGTCCCTAGTGGAGTTACCAAATTTGTTGATGGTAATAAATGTCATGTCAATAAATTAACTCTTTTTCCTATCATGAAGGTTAAGGTGGAATCATACTAGTCTAATCATAAGGGCCTAGGGAATAAAATCAATTCCAAAGATGTGTAGAATGTTTTTTTTTTGTTATGAGGATTAATATATTCAATAATAAATCTAACTCAAGTTTATATAAATGAAACAAACATAACTATTACCACATAGGATTGTACCTATTTTAATCCTATAGCTTATTGTGTAAGTGCCTAATGATATACTGGAAAAACCTCCAATGCCATGGGACCTTCGATATTTGAGGTTAATATTAGGAGAAGGTTGGATTCTTTTCACTATATCTGATGCAAATTGTTAAGATACTAGTTTTGTGGAAATCTCGCTCTTTAGTGATTTTGAATCCTAAACTAGGGTTTTGATGGGGAAAAAGGTTAAAGAATTTTTTTTTAAAAAAAATTAAAAATATGGTGATTGCACCAAATAGTTTATATTGGATTCTAATTCTTTATTTATAAACATGATAGAAAATAAAATAGGTTGAATTTATTTCAGCACAAACTTATATAGATGAGAAATCAGAGGTAGTATTTTAGCTATGTTTTTAAGAAAAGGGAAAATGATCTTTATTTCAAACAATATTTTCAAGAGGGTAAAATACCATAGATGAATTTATTGAAAGTAAAAAAAGAGACAAAGATTCCATAAATAATCAAATAACTTGCACACACATAGAGATCTCTCAAGACAAGAAAGGCAAATCTTCAACCTTATTTCTCTCCAAATGTTATAACTTGTAGTAAATATATTCAAAATACAAAAATATACAACTAGAATCAAAAAGATAGATTGGGCCATAGGGTCTGCCCATTTTTATACAAAATATGTCATAGAAGACATATAGCTATTGAAACTTGAATGCTCAGTTTAGAAAATCACGCAAATCTAAAAACACTCATGTAAATAGAGGAAATTTTATCTTTTTTTGGTGTCTTCAACATATGGAATGGATGGAACATGGCATAATGAGTTAGGTATGATACTAGGTGTATCATGGCATGGTATGGCATGACTAGAACTAAATATATCCATGCAAGCTCTCTTCATCTTGTAGCAACTCAAAATAGTTTTTAATGCAAAAAGAGGTGCCCAAAATAGAACTAGTCTTTCAAAATAAAAACTAACATTGAAAATAACTCCAAGTTTTTTGTATGCAAACCCTAACATATAAAACTTTAAGTGAGACTTTTATATCTTTATAAGTCTTTATCACTTTTTCCAAAATGAATCATGCAATTTATAATTCATGATTTTCCACCTTTTTAACAATTCACATTTATCAAAAAAGAAAGTGCAATTTGCACATGTGATTTTTAAAACTTTCACTTTATTAAATATATAAAGTGTAAAAAATATGTTTCTCTTTCTCAAAAAGAGTTACAAAAATATAGTTGTACCTTTGCAATTATAACTTAATGTTTTGAAACAAAATTATAAATAATATTAACATTTGAAAATATTAAAAAGAGAGAAAATTAATCAATTTTTATAATTTATTTAGTTTTCTTATCACTCTCAACCTATAGCTTCTCTGTATATGCATCAAAGGCTTTGAAAATATATTGAATTTACTCTGCATCTAGCTTATAAGAATAGATGTTGGAGGCTACAAAATTTGCCTAGACATCAAAAAATTATCTTTTGAAGGTTCTTATGCCCTACATTTTAGTCCTCATCCAATCAATTGATTTCTCGTACTTGATGAACCTATAAATAGAACTTAGGATAAATACTATGTCCCTTGTAGACTCCTCAAATATTTCTTTGAAATTATTCTTAGCCTATTCTGCTTGAAGGAGATTGTTGGCATCATCTATTGGTTGGCATGACATTAAATTCAACATGCCTTTAATATTATAAAATACATCTATTGCCTTGGCATGAACCTCCTTGGCTCATTCAATAGAATTTATAAGTACTCTTACCTAAAATTGAGCAGCCCTATATAGTTCCTCATGCTTAGCATCATCCTTTAATATATTTTCAACAATGAGGGTACTCATACCAATTGATTTTATGGATTTTAATTTGGGATAATATAGATTAAAATTATGAATCTCTCCTTCATACTGATTAATCTATTCTTTCAAAATATACTTTCTCTTCATGACGATTCCATAATGATCCATCATGACTGAAAGAACCCTAGTTATTTTAGTGATCAATTCCTAAGACCATTCATTTGTATCCTTTATCATATGACAAATCTCTTTTATATAATCAATTTTTACTTGATTTAGACTGATTGGATACACTACATATGATTGTTGTGATGCTTCATCAAGATCTATGAACTAGTTCAATGTTCCATTCAACTGATCTACCATTTTTTTAGCTCATCCTTAGTTGTTTTATCATGATCAATTCTCCAAAGGAGATATTTGATACCTATCTACACATCATGATTGATTAACTCTCTTGTTTGATGATAAAGGTGTATATGAGAAACTTGATGATCTTCCACCATAAGATCCTCTTTTGATTTATCTAATAAAGGAGCTATAATTTCAACATATCTCTCCCCTTTATCATCATTAAATGTCCATGAGAGGGTCCTTTGAGTGGGTTTGCATTTATTCTTAAATTTTGACATGATAAAGTCCAACGAGATGGGATCAATCATTATTTTTCACTTCTTACCCACTGATTATGCTAACTAACTAAGGGTAACCTTTTATTACTCTAACACTATCACCAAAAAATTTCTAGTTAATGTAGCTACACTAGTTTATACTATGACTAATGAAGACTCTTGGGAAGATGATACCATTGGTTGATCAAAAGGTGCTTATAGAAAGCCACTCTCATCAGTGGTTTGTAAATCAATATTTACACCAAGTATCTAGTTTTCTATAGCCTCTACTAATGGCATAGCTAAAATAGTGGAAAAGGGGGAAGTGGAGGATGGAATAGACATAGGGGTTGTCAATTTGGGAACTAGTGGAATGGTGAAATCCAAAGCACTAAATGTGTTAATTAAGTGTGTAGGACCACTCAGGGTTGGTGATGTGAAAATAGTGGGTTGAGATGAAGAGGAATAATACTTATCATAGGAGTTTATTTAGCTTATAGAACTATAGTCAATATGATTGATTCCATGGAAATGTACTATTGGGTGGTGTTGGGAATCAATAATGATGAAATGGAAGGAATTGTAAATGAAATGGAAAGTGAGAGTGGATCAAATGGGGAAGGTGAAGTGAGAGGAAGGGAAAGTGGAGTGTAAATTTGAGCTTCCACTATAGTGGGACCTTGAGTGTCCACTTGACCTATCTATATTGATTAAATTTGGATTATATATGTGAGTGGAATGGTAGGTGAAGTGGATACAAGTGGATGGGTTGACACTAGAGGTGGAGGTTCTAAAACTTGTGGAAAAATGGGGACCTGAGATACTTGAGGAGTGTAGATAGTTGTTGGAGGTGTTGAAACCTTTTTTACAATATGGCTAAGATAAGGGGGAGTGGTGGAAATAAGAGTCAAAACTATAGGATTTAAAACTATAGATACCTATGTCACTGCTACTAGGTCTTATACTAAAATATCAATTGGTTCCTTTGTAGCTTTTCCCTATTTGCTATATTCTCCCTTCTTTGATTTTGTCTTTTTATTTATTTTTCCTTTATTAAGTTCCTCTGGGCTCTCCTCTAAAGGAGTGATAAATCCTACTTTGAGATTTAAGAGCTTCTCCTTAACCCCTATTATCTCCCTTATGATTTGCACATCATTGCTTCTCAACCAACAAATTATTCTATTGATCACAGGGGTTATTATATTGAATAAAAATAAATATTCAGGAATTGACCACCTCATTGGTGGCAAATGTCTAGCAATGATTTGTGTGAGTTAGATTGGGTCTACCCTTCAGTTTTCATCCATAAAGTCATCAGGGACTGGTGCAAGATCATAATATTTTATTTTTTGTAGGGAAATACTAGAATAGTCCCTCAATCTGATCATCTCTTCATCATTATAATCTTCCCAAAAATCCTTATAATATGATATATGTTTGTATGCTTCCAATTTTAGTATAGTAGTGACCTTACCATATGGATCAAAATAAGGTTTAGACTCTAGAGTCCTCAATGCTACTTGGCACATCTTGACCTCTATAGTTTTATCCTTTAGGATAAATTGGCATGTGTAACAACCAATGGAAATAAGTAAATGTATCCCTAAATTTTGTTTGTCTAAGAGGAGCTTATGTCTCTCCATAATTTGCCTCAATAAATGCACTAATACCCATGTATCACTCACATACTAGGGAAGTGTGTAGGGATAAGTACTGAATCTAGATTCCTTGATCTAGGAGTAAGTAGAGAAATATATCAAGAAGGAACCATATTTGGTGATCTCATTTTTTTTCTTGGGAGAATGTTGTTTTCCCAAGCTCTTGAACAAACAAAATAATGATGTTTTAAATTAAGGCATCATTGACTCTTCTGAACTACTATCTACTAGCCCATAGTGTGAGATTAGGGTAGTAGTTATAAACTCTAGTTATTTCCTTAAGAACTATATTAAGGCTAGAAAACAATCTTCCTTTGTCCAAGATATAAATAATATATGATGTCACATAAAAATTATTTGTCATTTATACCTCCATCAACTGGTTATGGAGGGATTCACTTATTAGTTGGGCCCAATGTATATGTTTTTTATTTTCTCTGATGATCCACATATGATGGTACATCAATTCTTAAAAACACTTGGCATCAAGATTTCTAGTGACTCTATGTAGTAGTGTTATAATATCTCCTACCTCCACTATGAAACTAGATCTATACATAGTCTTAGACAATCTAGTAGAGGAATGCTTGGGAGTCTTGAACCATTGCCTGATAATTATCTTTTGACATCCATATTTTTATCTTCATATAAATGTGTCTATTTATATTGAGTTATATCCAAATAACTCTCAAAATCAAGAATTGAAAACACTATATTAATGAAGTTAGGGTCAAGATCTAGAACCTTTTCCCCTTTCTCATTGTAGACTTATCTTCTATAAGGATAATGTTGGGCCATCATACGGATCAACTCGAGACTTTGAATAGATAGAGAAAAGGTTGTATCTTATGGTAAACTAGAGTCATAGATACTTTGGATATAGTTAATTTTAAAATCTACACCCATCCTAGCCTAAAATTCTACTAGGTCAATGTGACCTAAATCTATGTCTTGTATTTCTACCATATTGGACTCCATATAAGAAGTCACTCTAGGGCACATAGATTTGAACTTCATTTCCTTGGGGAGTATGAAATTGAAGATATTGCTTTCATGAAACCAATTATGGAAATTGGTGGAACTTATAGGTGTCTATATTATTTATATTCTCTAGTACTTGGAGGTGATGGAAGTACACCCACTCTAAGTGGTGCTTGAAGTCTATTAGATTTTTTATAGAACTTGGATATGATGAAATCACATCATATCTCCATGGTTTTTAAGGCATGTCAAACCTCTGGTAGAAGTGGAAGGTGCTTGGAGAGCATCCACTTTCTATGAAGGCTTACAAGCTTGCAAGGAATTTAGGTGCCTGAGGTAGGTCTAGTGTCTATGTGGATGCTAGGGGAATATTCATAAGGACTATTCTCTATTTTGAATTTTAAGGTATATACTTAGGAATATTTACTTTAGTTTTTGGAAAACCATAATTTCAAATGTGAAATCTTGGAGGAAAAATGAAAAGTTTTTTCTTGAGTGATGTTACATGTTTTGGAAAATCCTTAAGATGAATCTTTCAAAAATGGAAACCTTAGATTGCCCTAAACTACCTTAGACTTTGCTAGACACATGTTTTCAAATCTAATATTAAATCCCTAACTAGTAACTCTAAGAGAACCTCAATATAAAATTTCATAAGAAATATAAATGACTAGTAAAAACATTAAAATGAAAGACAATGGTAGAGATAACATGAGGAAAATATCATTGTGCTAAGGAGCATGGTGCTGACACTATGGAAACTACTGATAATAAGGGGAAAATGTATGTCAAGGAAGCTAGTGAGAATATTGAGAATGAGACTAATTGGAAAGCTGAAATTGGGGCCCTGAAGGATCATATTCAGAGGCTAGAGTAGAATTTCACCAAAGGACTCTGGAATACAATTCTGTTAAACATGTCTATGCTGAAAGAGGTGGGTAATACTAGGCATCCTGACAATGTGGAGAATACTGAGAAACTTAATGATCTTCTCAAATCAATGGTTATGTAAGGAGAGTCCTCTCTGAATCTAGTCTTTCCATTTCTTGTGTTTTGTTTCTGTCTATTATTTCTTAGCTAGTGTCATCATCTCTCTGAAGGCATATTTTGTTTGACTACCTTCTTGTCTTTTATTTTTGTAAAGGGTTTGGCCCCTGGTTTGCCACCTTACCTTATCAAAAACATGAGGAAAATATCTTGTAGAAAGTGAGGATGATATGAAAGGTTGAGACATAGTAATGGATCTAATTATAGGTTGTATGCATGAGGTTTGAGGCTTGGTGGTGAGGGCGTAGGTGACTAGAGATCCAAATCCAAGATTAGAAACTTAAAAAATGATAAAACTTTGGAAAATGACTTAGTTTTTATAGGAAAATCCTATAATTAATGTGAGTTATGGTGATTGGTGGTAAAGGTTAGACCTACTTGAATCAAATCCACTCTCCATGACAAGGCTTGGATTTTTGGGAAGTGGAACTCAATATGTACTTTGCATTTCAAAAATGTGCAATGTTCACTTCAAGTTCCACATTTCATGGGAAGGGGTTTAGTGACTTGGTGGAGGTATGACTTGCTTGAAGTAGGTCTACTCTCCACTAATGAGATTATTATCTTTGGTAAAAGGTGAAACCTATAGGCCACTTTGTATAATTGGAATATGCAAAGTGCACTTAAGGTTCTAGGACCCATAGTGCATAGTTGGTATGTGGTTTTGGTATAAGGTAGAGCTCAACATATACCAAAATGTGAAAGTTGTATCTAATGTTTTGAGTTCTATCAGATGGGGGGTTTATAGGTTTGGTAAGATTCAGAGCCCATCATGCACATTTTATGTTGTGAAAATATGTAAAATACATGTCAAGTTTAGGATATTATAGGATGGGTGCATAGTGGGATCTAGATCCCACCATGAGTTTGCACATTTCAAAATGTGAAAATTGTATGGTGAGTTCTAAATTCCATTATTTTTGGGTATGGGTGCTTCAAGGGATCCAAAACCTATGAAACAATTTTACACAAGTGCAAATTGAATCTAGAGTTATGGATTCTTCAAGGTAAAGAGAAAGATGGGTTTTTCTTAAGGATTTAGGGTTTTTCCTAAAGAACGAAGGGGGTCTCCCTTAGGGTGTTAGATGTAATGAGATTTTTAGAACAAAATAATCAACATTTTTGTTGGGCTTTATGGAATTACTTCATGCTAATCATTTTGAATGCCATAGATTTATTCTACATTAGGCATGGAGCCAACTTTGATCTAATAAAACTCTAATCTAGAGAAGAATAAACTAGGATTTGCCTAGACATAAAAAAAATAATAAAAATTGACAAATAAAATAAGAAAAACAACACAACCTAAGGAAAAAACTCCTAATGAGCCTAACTTGTGTAAAAGCACTTATTAAAAAACATAACTAACACTATTATTTACAAATTTTAATCTTTTAAAAATAAGTTCCTTACCTAAAAAACAAGCTTTGAGGTATATCCCATTAACTGGGATTGCCAGTTCTACTCCATCAATCTTGGAGAGATAGAATGCATTAGCTCCTTTACACTGAGTGATGATATATAGACCACTCTATATTGCATCAAATTTGGTGTGCCTACCTAGTTCTACTTTATCTACATCCCACTTGAGAACCATGTCTCCTTCATTGAATATTATTGAAATTTCCTTTTTATCAAAATTCTTCTTAATTTTTGCTTGATTTTATTCTAATAATATCATTGACTGATCCCTTATTTCTTCAAGCTCCATGAGTTCAACCAATCTCACTATCATTTCATCATTATTGATCAGGTCCAATTGGTGATTGAGATCTAAATATGGAACTTCAATTGATAGTGGTACTCATTATTCTCTTAAATATACCAACATTTAAGGTGAATTAATAATGTATCTTATCAGTGTAATTCTATCATCCCATAGTGCTAATTTAATCTTTGTATACCATGTCCTCTGGTTGTCCTCTATTGTTCATTTGATAATTCTAATCATGTTCTTGTTGGTTGACTCAACTAAGCCATTAGCTTGGGGGTAATAATTTGAATAAGTAATTAGGTACACATTATGATTGATATCCCATTTACTTACTTGAGTGCTCACAAATGCCTTAGCATTATCTAATATAATATTGTGAGGAACACCAAAGCTTGAGACTATGTTATCCATGAATTCTAGAATACTTTTTTAGTGGCATCTTTTAGAGAAACTATAGTCCATCATGTAAAATAATTTGTTGCTTTGAGAACCCATTTATGAACTATGATTGATGTTTAATTGATCATGCCTATAAAATCCAATCCTCATTGAGTGAATGGTTGATCTACTTAAATTGGTCTAAGAGGAAATGCACCTAGTCTTTGATTACTAGTGAAGCAAGTACACTTTTCACAATTTATTACCCATTAGTGGGCATGCTTGAATAACTCAAGCCAATATTAGCCTTCTCTAATTATCTTAATGGCCATAGTAATTGCATAAAAATGTCCTCTTGATGGTCCATCATGAAAATTTTCCCTTTTGAAATAAAATTCCTTTAATAAGAATATATGGAATTGATTGGAGTTAAAAATACATTTTCTTTGACTATTAAAAGTCACAGGGGTATTATTTAGTCTATAGGAAATGAGTCATGTCTTAGATGTAGTTGTTCAAATAATGTGAATTGTCTAGTTGAGGCATAGTTTGAGCATACACCATGTTGGATATCGGTTCAACAGTCTTGATATTGGTATCGAATTATTCACACTAAACTTTTAACCTTACAATATTTGTGATCATGATATCCAAATCATATTTCATGACTTTGGTAATCCATCATACACATTTTTCATTTATCTCGCTAATTAGTAGAAATTATTTGATGCTCTAGTGACTTACCATCAAATGTATTTTTTTGTTGGACAGCATATGCATAAACTTCTTAAATTATTTAATCACTACATATACCTAATTATCCATAAAACTATAATTCTCTTCATAATATTTCAAAGATTAGCTAAAGAAAGATATTTGTTGTTCTAAATCTTTTTGATTGTGCTAAGTCAGAATTATTGAGATACATCCTTCCCATCTAAATGCATAGAGGATAAAATCATTCTCATAGTTTGGATTAACTAGGGTAGGGGATTGGGAAATAGATTTTTTTATGGCCTTGAATCCATTTTTTCCCTTTATAGTCCAATTGAAAAGAGTTCCATTCTTTATCATTGTAGTAAGGGGTTTTGTATGTAATCAGAATTGTATGATGTACATGAATCAATCCTAGATTAGATAAGATAGAGCACACCTACACTTCCAATTGGGTATACACTTATTAATTGGGATCATGACCAATATAGGGATCCAGTAAACTTGATTAGGGGATCACTTTTATCACTTATCACAACATATCATGCCAGGAAGGGTTCTAAATCCTAAAGTCTAACACAATCACAAAATAACCCTAAAAGAGTCCTATGATTTGATATTTTAGTTATGATAACCAATAATAAAGTAAATTAATCTAATACTAAGAAAATGAAACTAATCTAGTGAACACCAAAGCTTGTGGCCAAAAATTTGGGTTAGAACAAAATAAATAAACAACAACTAAAATAATAATGCATAAGAGACATATACTCACATCAATGCATATAGAATCTTAATACATGGAAGAGAGGATTACATACTACATTATTTATCTAATCTTACAAAGGAGAAATAAAGTTAGGAATACTTAGCTTTGAAGATGAACCTGTTGAGCCTCAATCTCTCCCTTGGCCAAAGTTTTTTGCAAGATATTGTTGTGGTTGTAAGGATAACTAAGATAAATTAGCTCTAGGCTACATGACCTACCTAAGCAACCAAAAGACTTCTCCATAAGACAAGATCAGATTTCCAAAGAAAGTATTGAACCTTAAAGCATTATTCCTCAAGTAGAATTGTCAATAAGCAAATGTTCATTCACACTTATTCACATTCTTATTCTCTTATTTTGAATCTTTTTAAATGGTGGTAAATGACCTTGTACATATCTTGGTAGCATGCCTAAAAACTTTCAAACATGTCAATGGTACTATGTTGACTAGGTTGACCTAGTACATTTTTACACTAATGCCTAAAGTTTGTGCTAGGGTGGATAGTATGCTAATAAACCAAAAGAGGTAAAGTGTCTCTAGAATAAACTAGGTTGACTACGTTGACCTAGTGTATTAAATAGGTCAAAAGGATAACAAGGAAATAAATGAGGGAATAAATCATGATAATGACTTGAATGGATAGGAAAGAGAAGAATAATCTTAGGGTTTAAGGTTTTAGGAGAAAAGAGTGTAGATGGCAAGTGGCAAATCAAATCACTGATAGTCTACCCACCCCTTTCTCAGTGCACCCCTTAAGGTTGCACTCATAGAGATTGAGACTCCATATTTTATTACAAGATACAAAGTTTCAATAATGAATAAAATTTTGAAAATATTTTGTGTATACATATGGCCTAGTTAAAGCTCATCATGTGTCACATAAGTGCAACATAAGATGGTGCTTTGGAGATAGAACATGATAACACATTACACTGATGCTAAGTATGTTATAGTAAGAAGTAAATAAGATAAAGGAAAGGATAGAATTGAAAAACACATAAATTTATCTTACCTTAATGCTATAGATAAAGAAAAAGACTACAAGAAACTGATGGCATCTAATGCAAAACACACTAGGCAACCCTGTAGAAGTTAGTGCAAAAATAGCCAAAAATTAAAAAAAATTGATGATAAGAATATGATAGTGGAAAAGAGTCTATACGTCATCATGAATCCAATACATTTTATGGTTTGTGAAATGGATTAATAGAAACAAAAATATGAGTAAAATAAGGAATCTGAAGGAAAATAATTGTAGTAATTGAATTATTGAAAATTGTTTTTAAATAGGGCCAAATATTATTCATTTTGTCTTTTGAATTGGAAGAGAAAAGAAAGAGAACTCTGAGACCAAATAAGGATAGGATGGTGAGGGAATGATAGGCTATATGAGGACACCCAGAGGTGGTAGTAAGTGCACTATAGGTATGCAACTATAGATCTCAAACCACTTTTTGAAATTTATATTGAATTAAGTGAATTTTTGATAAAAATTGATTTTAAGCATTTATACATGTCAAAATTAAATGAAATTAGATTCTAAGTCTAATAAATAGGAAGATAGGAAATAGTTTGGAAGGAGATAGGGATAAAATGAGAAAATGCATATTTTTAGCAAAATAGATTAGGTCACAACACTAAACCTACTAGGTTAACTAGCTCAACCTAGTAGGTTGAATCAGGGTGAAAATCCATGTGGTTGACGTAGTAGGTTAAATCAGGGTGAAAATCCATGTGGTTGACCTAGTATATTTTACAAGCTAAGACCTAGTGAAAAAGTGTCCAGTTGGTCCTTAAGGGCCATAATGGAAACATAACACTAATGAAAAGAAGATAAGATGTAAAATAAGAAATTTAAGATAATATAAAACAAAAATAGGTAAATTTTTGGTTAAACTAAGTTTATCAGGGAATTAGAATAAGCATGGAAAAGTATGAAGGAAG
>JARHVA010009180.1:22500-135000 GCA_037957365.1 Torreya grandis
TTGTTTTTAAACCAATGTAAAATATTTTTGTACCAAATCAAAACAAGTAAAATCATACTAAAAATCATGGTGGGAAGTATGGAAAAAAATGTAATAAAATGGAAGGTATGTAAAAGGGTTCAAATGGTAATAAAAATAAATCAAAATTAAGTCAATCAATTATACTATTTCATGATGGAAAGTAAAAAAGAAAAACAAAATTTTAAAAAATTGGTCTTAAACTTATCATACTAATTTAATCTAAGAAGTATGAGAAATTCAAGAAATGGCTGTAATCTTACATGCACTCAGAAAATAAAAAGTGAGAGAAAAATGAAGTAAGCATAAAATATACTAAATATCAAGATGAGAAGTATGTCAAATGATGTGTAACCTCATAATCAATCAAATCTTATCTGTTACTTGACACATGTAATTTGGATGGTTACTTGTTTATTGGAATATATATATGTATATATATATATATATATATATGTATATATATATATATATATATATATATATATATATATATGTATATATATATATATATATATTTTTGAGGAGGGTTGGGTCCTATCCATGATCTTACACTACAACTCACAAAATAAAACCCAAGGGGTACAAAATCAAGATTGGTAAGCAGAAGGATTATGAATGGTAAATCAAATATGTGATTAATAGGATGGAAAAAGTGGTAATTTTTTAGGGATGTTGGGTCTTATCCATGGTCTTACAAAGCAACTCGTAAATTAAATTCCATTGGGAGTGATCAGTAAGCAAGACAATATTTCTCAAGAGGAAATATGAGGAAAGGGAATCAAAAAGGGAGTGTAAAAAACAAATATTTAGGCATCTTATGAGAATAGCTTAGGAGGAAAGAGGGATATTAAGGACATGAGAAGACACTAAGTGAATAATGATCATATATATATAAAGGAAACCTATTCCCTATAGACACAAATATTTATAGGAAGATAAGTATGATACTAAGATCAACTCATGAATGTAGATTGTTACAAAAAAAATTAAAATGGACCTAACTCCCCATTATGTGTTCCTCGCTCATCAAGACCCCTTACAAACCCATCAGTCTACTACGAATATTGGGTGTCCATGAAAAAGTAGGTAGCACTAAAAGATTTTTTTATTCTTCTTTTCTAATATATTGGCCTACCACACCCAAAGGACCTAGACTTTGTTGTGAGGCCAACTTTGGAGTTTGAGTTTTGACTAGAAGAAGGAGATGTGATTTGAATAATGTCTTTAGTGTGATTAGACTTTTAAGACATTCAATATTTTTGCCTTTTGATATCATTTCCTTTTGTTTAAATGATTTGGATTTTAAATTTATTTTGAAGGTTTTTTATTATTTCTCCTCCTTACAAACTTGGAATGACCAATCATGAGAGAGATAGTGATACACACGAATGAGTTATAGTCTTAAGGCTAAAGGAAGCTTAGTAACCCAAGACAAAAGAATGACTAGGACACTTAGGCTTGGAAATGAAAAATTATGTGATCTCAAGTCTTAATTATGTATATGTTTAGTTTGCAAAAAATGAAAAAGGAAAAAAGAGATCCGAAGGTGGACCGATTAAAATAAATTGTAATGAGAAAAATCATTTGCTAACTGATCACATGGTAAAAGGAGATAATAACCAAATGGAATAGGGTAAATATAACCAAGCCACCATGAAAACTATCTATGAAAAATGAATATAATAAATCAAACAATCATGAAGATACAAGGGAAGAGTTTTAATAAAATCTCTAAATGAAAAAGAAGCAATGATAAGGAAAAGATAAGTATATGCAAAATGTAAAATAAAAACATAAGATAACTATATTACAATAAGAAGGAGAAACATGATATGAGATAGGAAATAATTTGACATAGTGTCAAATGATATAATCAAATATAGAAATAATATTGGAGCACACATCCAATCCAAATATAAATGAGAAATCACCATGCATGTTCTCATAAATACTGGTAAATATATCCACACACATTATCAAAGACATTGAATAAATCTATATGAAGTTGAATATGAACTGCTGCCAATGTCTCATCAATCTTTGTTGAATACTAGGTAAATACTAATTTTATAATCTCCTCAACTTAGAAATTAGGAACACTCATTGGATCACATTGAGGAGGGAAATTGGGCAAAGGATGGTCAGGAGAATGTGTGAGAACATGATCTATGAGAGATGTAGGAATCATCGATGGAGAAGGATCCATGGGTGAAGGAGGGTCCATGGGTGGAGAAGGAACCATAGGTGGATGGATATAATGTGGTGAAGGGACCAAAAGAGGTGTAGCTATAAGAGAATAAGGGGGAGCCTTCTTGTGAAAATGACCTATGGGAGGAATGGTAGAAAGTCCAGGAATAGTTATAAAATGATCCTTAAGATGCTATTGAAGGATATGGCAATGATTAGTGTGATGTGTGCCACATTTGTTCCATAAATAATACCTCTCACCATACTTAGGTATATATTCAGGAAGGATCTTTGGAGGAGGTATGGTAGTGTCTATTAATGGGAAATAAGGATGAAAGGTATCAATATATTGTTGTAACTTATGACAATCAGTAGAAGAGTGATTATCTATCCCATAAAAGCAACATATATACTTGTGAGTAATTTAAGGAGTCAGGCATGGAAGAAGATAGAGATGGATCATCAACCCATTTGGTGGTAATAGGATATATATTAGGTAAATGAAGAAAACCATCACCAAGAGAAGGTGGTGATGGAGAGGAAATGGAACTAGGTGGAATAGAAGGAATAGTAGTTGAAGAAGAAAGAGTAAGCTCAAAAATAGTGGAAGTAGCAATAATAATTGGTTTTAACATAGGTTCCACTATGGGAGGGGTGGGATCAATAAAAGGACTAAGGAGGGTTGCAGTAACCTTAAGAGTGAACCAATGATGAGAGTTAGAGAACCTAAAAAAATGGTAAGGTTTGGTTACAACATAATCCATGAGCATAGACCTATAGGGATCTTAAAAAAATAGAGGTGTTAATGCCATCTCTCCTCTATGATAAAGATTAAAAATGAAAGAATAAAAAACTATAAATTTTGGAACATGAGAAGATGCATGAAAAGAATCAAGTAAAGAAGAATGATAACACACAATCTCAGCATCATGAGCCTGGACAAGATGATCTAATAAAGTATCATTAAAAGAATATCCATTATCATAATCTAGCATATGAATATCAATCACATAAGTTGAAATAAGTTTGTCATCAAATGAATCATGGTGAATAAAATGTTGAGTCTTGGATAATACTATGAGAATGTCATCATAAGAAGGTTTTTTAGAATGAGGTTACAAATAAGCAAGACTCTATGAGATGAGATGAGGCATGAGATTAGAATTTTTAATTTTTAAGTTAATCTCACTAGGATCATCATCATTAGAGTCTTAAACATTGGGAAGAATTTTATCAATGAGCTCGAGATGCCCATTGTAACCTCTTCTTGAGTTGATAGGAAAATTTAAATGTTTTGATTCATGAAATGGAATTATAGGTAAAGGCTCAAGAGTAGGAATCTTAAAAACACCATGATCTTAGAATTTGTCAAAATTCCAAGGGTTATTATCTCTTTGAATCCTATAAACATCTCCATTATGAGGGAATTTAATGCATTGGCAAGTGGAAGAAGTGATAGCTCATATATGATGAGTCCATGGTCTACCAAACAAGATGTTATAAGAAAGGGGAAAGTTGAAGATAATCACCTCTATATGAATGGTGATAAATGGGACTATAATGAGAAGCCACGCACACACAAGATAAATCATTTACCTTATATCATATCCTTGGAAGGTTCTATTTGTAGACTTAAGATTGCATTTTGAATATCCAAGGGTTTTAATGAAATCAAGAGAAGCAACATAAGTGCTAGAAACCTCATCAATCAATGCCTATTTAACATGGATATTTGATATTTAGATGCTAATAAATAATGGAAGATCATATTCATGAAGAAAAATCTCATTCAAAATCATATATGTGATGGGAAATTTGAAATAAAGAGATGTGTCGATATTTTCATCAACATTGATGGACATATATTCACATTGTTACAAGATACTATTCCAAAAACTACATATGGTTGCCTTGCATCCTACTAAAGGAGGATGAGGGACATTCATCTCAAATAATAGTTACATAAGATGGTTTTGATAATGGGAAGAAGTCCTCATAAGCTCAAGAAATGAAATTTGAGATGGGAGATTAATGAGCTCTACGATGGGATCCCACTCATCATAACCCATGAGAGGATTGTTAGATATATGTGCGTAATTACTAAAGGGGTCTTGGGAATGAGGAGTCAAATAGTAATTAAATTTCTGTTGATAAGAATGAGAAGTTTTATAAGAATGTTGTAAATCATTTGGTGATGAATAAGTAGTTGGTTTAGATTGATCTTCAGAAGCAAAAGTGTTAATAGAAGGTTGATTATTATTAGAAGATTGATTGTCATTGGTATTAGAAGATGATGGAAGAATGGTAGAAATAGAATGGGATTTATTATCCAAGGGAGAATCTTAATTGGACAATTGTCAAAGGTTATAAGATCTTCTTACCCCAATTCATTAAAATGAGTTGGAGAAGAATCATGGATAGCATGATATGTCTTAAAAGGAGATGGGATGTAGATAGGTTAAGAATCGATGAAATCCACCACTCTTGGCATATTATTCATGGTAAATACATTCTCTTTGGTAGTTGGTTTGGAAAAAATTTATACATTATTGGTGATGGAGTGGACTTGTCTTGGTTTTCTTGAATAGGTTGATGATTAGGTAAAGGATCTTTATCAATAACTAAAAGATAATTTGATTGATTCAAAGCTTGAGCTTTATCCTAATTTTTTTAGCCCTTGAAATCAATCTCATAAGCTTGTTGATGCTTGTGAGTGATAGAATAGTGATCAAAATTAGGTCTAAAAATAAATTCCATGGCTAAATTATGAATTTTTTTATAGGTCTCATGAGAGTGACCCCAACTAGCATGAAACCAACAAAACTTGTTAAGTTCATTCTAGGTTTTCATAAGATGAGTAGGGTCAATCTCTTAAGGAAGAAGTCTAGGTAGAAACTTAAGCAATTCAACTAAAGAAAGAGGTTTATGAACTTCAATGTTATTTGTTGACGATAAATGAGTATTAATATATTATTGAGAAGGAGATGGTTCTGAAGAAGGGGTAGGAATGATAGCTTCAACATTGTGAATGGCATCATATGAATTGGTAACACCATAATTAGTAATATTGTGGTTTTAATTTTTACGTAACAGATGAGGACCTGTAAAAGGTTAGAGTGGTTTGAATTGATGAATAAGGAAATATTATCATTTGTCTTGGTCAATGGCCTCCTCTAAAGTACATAGCGATAGGGTACATACATGATATTATAATTTAGGATAAAGAGCATTGGTGAAGAGACGAAAGATATTATTTTAGCCATGTTATGTTCACATTTGTTTGAAAAAATCTTGCATCATTTAACAAAGGCTTGGGTAGTTTTATTTTCATTTTATTTGCAATTGATGAAATGGGCCAAAGTGTCTTCAGGAAGATCACTAGTTTGGAATTGATTTACTAAAGAATTCACTAAATCATCCAAAATAGTAATGGAATTAGATATATGTTGATTATAATAATCCAACGCATCACCAATGAGGGTTTTGGAAAGGAGTTTGGTAGCATAAAAGGTGTTTAATTTGACCCAATTTGTATAAATATTTCCAAATGTTTTGAGATGAAGGATAGGATCTATTGATCCATTATAATAAATTGTAGGTGTTATACCTCCAATGTCAATGTTAGGAATTTAAGTATTAAGAGGTTCATTTTAAATATGCTTGATGACTTTGTTGACTAATGGAGGTTGAGGAATAAGATTTCCTTGAGAATATTGAGGAGGGGGAGGAGGAACACTTTGGTTATGTGTGCTCCAAGTCATTTGTTGAGTATTGTAATGAAGATTAAGAAGGTGGTTTTGCATTCACATAATTTGATTTGTATTATGAGCTTATAATGTATTCATTTGATTGAGAATTTGAAATAATATTGATGATTTTGATTAGTGTTATTAGAATAAGTAGTATTGGTGTTTATATTGGTATTAGTGCTTGGGTACCACTATTAGTGTTGACATGAGTTTGATAAGAGCTATGAGAATTTAAGGCACTAGTGGTAAAATTTGCCTTTGATTAAAAATATGGACTAATAAATGGTTGAGAGGAAGAAGCATTAGAAACATGAGTGCCTTGGGTAGTAAACAATGAATTAGTAGAAGGATTAAGGATATGGGATCTTATGAGAGGCCCACGAGATGTAGAACCATTCATGTTAGTTGATATACTAGGCATGGAGGTACAAGAATTTAAATAAGAGGATGCCATGGCATAAGGAGTCAATATTGAAGGAAGAGATTGAGAAGTAAAGAAATCAGCACCCCCAAATCTAGTTGAGAAAATGGAAGTAGGAGAATGAGGTTCTTCAACTTGATGACTAATCATGAGGTTATAAATGGTAGAAGGATCTTTCCCTCTATGCTAAGGTAATTCCATGATAAATAAAAAAAATTCAACAGTATACTCTAGCTCAAGTTGATCCTCTAAGAGAAGATGAAAGTTTTTTGGTAAAGAGATATTAGGATTCCCATAGCTCATGGTATAAGTTGCAATAGAAACATTACTAGCATTCTCAAAAGGAACCCTACTTTATCTATGAAAGATCCTATTAGGATTGGTAAATTATATCATGTATATTTATATAACTTCAATATTTTCATAAAAAAATTCATGATGAAATGGGAAAGAATCAAGATGAAAAAGCAAAGAAATTAGAAAATGACTAGCATAGAACTAGGTCGACCTAGTATAAAAATAGGGACTATGAAACTATATAAGGTCCATAAAATCAACTCAATATAGAGAATATAAACTAGAAAAAAGGGGGGAAACCCTATAAATAGTATTAGGTCAACTAGGTTGACCTAGTGTAGTATAAAGAGGCTAAAAAATGTGCTAGGTCGATCGGGTCAATGTAGTACAGTGAACATAAAGTAAAAGAAAGAATTGATTGACAAGTTTGTGAAATGAAACAAGATAGATTTCAGTTGATCTAAGAAAGTAAATGCTAAAACTAAATTGATAGTTAATTGAATTGATGCTGGATAATCTAATTGATGCCCACAAAGCAAAACCTTACACCAATGTTGGCTAATGCAAGTTCTTACACACACAATTGATCAAAGAGAAAGCAAATAACTTGAAAGTAAAACTAACTAATTGGTTAACCTAGAATGTTAATTAGATTATTAGGAATAATTTTAAATGATAGGGAGTTTAATGAAAGCAAGGTAATAGATGGTCTTAGGTGAGTTAAAATGAAAGAGATTGTAGTGGCAATGATACAGGCTTAGTATTGTGGCCTACCCCCTCACTTTACACACCACAACAATAAAGGTGTCAAGTTCTTAGACAAAATATATAATTAAGAATGATTTATACTTGACCAAAGCATCAAGTCAATTTCCCCCTTGGTGATGAAATCTAAGTAGGTTGGCCTGGGTAGTCAAATGTTAAAATATTTGTTGATGATATGTGATTTGGCTGTGTGCATAAAATAGAAATAGTGAAATAAGTGGTTAATTAAAAACCTCCTAATTAGATTATGTGAACTATTCTAAGCATGCAAATAATTTAAAGGAAAGATGTGATTAGCATACAAGGTGAATTCCAACTTTGAAACAAGGTATAGTGAGAACACTATATGCATAACATATAGAACTAGGTTGATAGGGTCAAGCTAGTACTACTAAAGACAGAGTGTGGAAAACCTACTAGGTCGACTAGTTTGACCTAGTTATTTTAGATACCACACAAAACACAAAACTAGATCAACTAGGTTAATCTAGTTGGTTGTCCAAAGGTAGTTTTAAAGATTGTAAACTTGAAAAGAAAGTATAGAAAAGGAAAGATATAGAGAATAGAAGATTGACATTGATGGTTCAGAGATGGAAAAGAAGGATATTTTTGATCTAGAACCTTGGAGAAAACTATCAAAATCCTACAAATTAGGTCAAGTTGGTCAACCAAGCAATACAAAAACCTATTACAAAAGTTGAAAAATTATTGAAAATATACCAAGTTTACCTAGTTGACCTAGTTGCTTAAACTAGAAGATTTAAAATTCACTAAGTCAAGTTGGTTGACCTAATAAGTTAATCTATAAAACTAGAATCTATACTCAATTGAGTTGATCAATCAAGATATATAGGAACCTACTATAAAGTGGCTAAAAATGTACTCAATTGACTTGGTTGACCTATTAGGCTAAACTAGAAGTCTAAAAGGTGCTTAAAACCTTTACTAGGTTGAGCTAATTGATCTAGTTACCTATTCTTGTGCATAGATAAAAATAACTGGGTTGACAAAATTGAATTAGTTTATCAAAATATATGATATAAATGATGACAAAAAGAACAAAATAAATGAAGTAAAAGTGAAATAAATCCTACAACGATTAGTTTCACATTGGGTTCATCAAAATGTATGCAACAAAAATTACATGATGTAAATGAATCAATCTTAGATCAGATAAGATAGATCACACCTACACTTCTGATTGGGTATAAACTTGTTAAGTGGGATTGATCAATATGGGGATCCACTAGACCCAATTACGAGATCACTTGTATCATTTGTCATAGCATATCATGCTAGGAAGGGTTCTAAAGCTTATAGTCTAACGCAATAACACAACCCTAAAAGAGTCCTATGATTTGATATTTCACTTATGCAAACAAATAAGAAAGTAAATTAATCTAATAAAAATAAAATTAAACTAATCTAGTGCACACTAAAGCTTGTGGCATAGAGTGGGGCTTAGAAAAAAACAAATAAACAATAACTAAATCAAGCATGCATAGGAGACATATAATCATGTCAATGTCTATATAATCCTAATATATGGAAGAAAATAATACACACTACATTATCTATCTACTCTTAAAAAGGATAAATAAAGTTAGGAATAATTACCTTTGAAGATGAACCTCATGAGCCTCAATCTATGCCTTGGCCAAGGTGCTTTGTAAGAGATTGTTGTGGTTGTAAGTGTAACCAAGATAAATCAGCTCTAAGATACATGACCTACCTAATCAGCTAAAATACATCTCTGTAAGACAATATCAGAGCTCCAAAGAAAGTATTTAGCCCTAAAGCTTTATTCTTTAAGTAGAATGGTCAATAAGTAGATATTCATTCAAAATTCTTCACTTTCTTATTCTCTTCTTTTAAATCTTCTTAAATGGTGGTAAATGGCCTTGTATATATAGTGGTAACTTGCCTAAAAAAATTTAGACATGTTAGTTGTACTAGATCAACTAGGTTGAACTAGTATATTTTTGGGCTAATGCCTAAATTCTATGCTAGGTCAACCAATATGATAATAAATCAAAAGAGCTATAGTGTCTCCACAATACACTAAGTCAACTGGGTTGACCTAGTGTATTAAATAGATCAAAATGATAAAAGGGCAATAAATGAGGGAATAAATCATGATAATGATAGGAATGGATAGGAAAGAGAATAATGAGTTTAGGGTTTAAGGTTTTAGGAGACAAGAGTGTAGATGGCAAGTGGAAAAAAGAACAATAATCTTATGAAGCACTGATGGTCTACCCACCCATTTCTTGGTGTACCCCTTAAGGCATGCACTCATAGACATTGAGACTCAATAGGTTCCTATAAGATATGAAGTGTCAGTAATCATTAAAAGTTTGAAAATATTATGTGTACATAGGTTTTTCTAAAAAGGCAAAATTCATTATAAATATTATCACATAGTTGATCTTCCTAAGAAAGCTTTGTAGGCCCTTTTTATGACTTAGTAGTGTTAATTAAGATATGGATCTAACTCCTTCAAGGTCTATTACAAGACCTTATTTTGACACTATGTGTCCCAATAGCTTCCCCTTGTGTACTTTTAATATGCACTTATTTGGGTTAAGGGAAACCCCAAATTCTCTACACCTTTTGAAAGTATTTCTCAGGTGGTCTAGATGTGAATCAACATGCTTTGAGTAGATAGTAATGTCATCTAGGTATACTAAAATTATTTCATTTATCAGACTTTTGAATTCCATATCCATCAATCTCTGAAAGGTTGCACTTGCATTTGCTAGACCAAATGGAATATTCTTGTATGTGTGCATGCCACATTTGGTGGTGAAGGATGTTTTAAATTTACCTAATTCTTGTACTAAGATTTGGTTATAACTCAAATAACCATCTATAAGAGAGAATATTTTAGATCCTAATATTGTCTACAAAAAATTTTCCATAGGGGGAAGAGGATAGTGATCTTTCAATCATGCTTTGTTTAGGTCTCTAAAATCCACACACAATCAGATTTTTCCATTTTTCTTTTTGATAGGGACCAGATTTGATACCCAATATGAGTTTTTGATAAATTTTTTTAAATAGCATCTATCAACTTAGAGATCATTTCTCATCAAGGGTTTAATTTTAGGATTATTGGGTCTATGTTTTTTCTTGATTAGTTTTGTATTTGGATTTAGTTCTATAGTGTGTTGTGCTAAACTTGGATTAAATCCTCTTAAGTCATGATAACTCCAAGTGAATTTATCATCAAAATCTTGACATAATTGAACAAAATCATGCTTATTTGAAATATTGTATACCTTGCAAATCTTGAGAGACTTGCCTTTTGAGATTATGACATGTTTAAAATCTTCTTCATTGATTGTAATGTTCTTCTTTTAACCTTTCAACTGGTCATCCAAATTGAAGATATTTTCTAGTGTAATGAGCCTCATAGGTATCTTATTCATTTTCAACCAAATAATATAATCACCATATTGGTCTTAAATCCTTGGCTAATTCTTTTCTAAAAACTTGACCTCTTATAAAATTTATAGTCTACTTTTCATTAACGAATACTTGCCAATTAGTTTCATTATCAAGGATAGAAGGCCTTATAATCAGCCTCACATGCTAGTTGTTTTCTTCTTTATCTCAACTATTAGGTTATAATGGGGCCCCATTGAGACCATATAATTAGCATATTTATTTTATACCCTTGGTACCACTTTAATATTCAAAGTGGTGAAATATTCCAATAGGTCCCAAACCTTATGTTTGTAAGACCATAGAAAGTTGTTTTTTGTCACACTTTTTGACCTAACTTGGTGAATAATGAGCTCACGATCACCAAACATCTCCAAAATCTTGATTCTTGTATCCTTGGCTAACTAGAGTCCTAATATTAAGGCTTCATATTTAGTTAAATTATTGGTATTATTAAATTAAAGTCTAAATGAGTAGAAATATCTCTCCTTATATGGGGAAATCGATACAATTCTTGCACCTACACCATTTCTGCTTCTTAAGCATAAAAAAATAACTACTACATCGCATGAATATCTTTAATTGGTTTGACTAAATTTAAGATAATTTTATCTTTCTCATAAATGCAATATGTTCCTAAACCTATTTCTTATACATAGTCATAAATATCAAATTGTAGAGTTGAACCCCATTCATCCAAATGAGTGTCTAAAATTTATTTTACAAGTGTTACATTGTTTTGATCCATTTCTTCCTCTTCTTGATCTTGTAATGTAAAATTCATTTCTATGAGAGGAATAAATTTGTATGGTTCTATATGATCTTTTATAATTAGTTTAGCTCTTATTTTTACTCTAGTTTTATATCTCATCTTAAGTAGCATGTGAAACCAATCTACAGATAGGTACCCTCCCATCTTTGTAGTGAAATCTCTTGAAAGACAAATATCAAAGTAAGAGGAGGTATATGATTGAAATGTTTTGCGTAATTGATAGGCTTGAAAAAGCATGAATAGTAAGGTTCAGTCCCTTTAATGTTCTTAATATTTGAACAATATACCCATCTATTTTTACTATTCCCTTATTAATAGTTATGTATTTTATTCCCAAAGCATTAGCTATTTTCTTGGGAATTACTAAACTACTAGCTCCTAGATCTACCATGCAATTATGTACATGATGCTTCCCTATTATAAGTGAAATATAGAAGGGGTAGGTTTATTTTTTTCTCCATTTTATTATCATCTTGAGGCTAACATAAATTTATTATAGGTGTAGGCCCCTTGGTTGGAACCTTTTCTGATATCTAGAAATTCTTCAGAGCATCCTATAGTAAGTCCTTTTATGTTGGTATAAATAGTTCTTTCCATATAGTGACTTTTAGATTAGTCTTAGTTATTTGATAAACTATGCTAAAAGGGATATTACCAACATTTTTTAGTGATTTTGTATGGGTTTCATCCTCTTCTATAAGATTTGTGGTAATCACCTTCACTTTAAATTAATTTTTAGGTATAAAGGGTGGCCTCTGCACTATGTTTCTCTTTATTGATTTTACTACAGCTTTAAAAGTTGAAGCTTACTCTACACTCGAGGGAAGATCAGATTCTAGTAATCTTCTCTTAGAATATATATTAGTTGTTATAGGACCTCCACCATTAAAATAACCTTCGTCTTGGATAATCCCACTGAAGTCATCCTCTTACCAATTTAGAAGAGTTGCTTTACTTTGAGTAGGTTCTTGTGTGTCTGCATGTTGGGAATTAGATTCTTATTGTTATCTTTATACACTTGATATGAAATGCACCATCAAGGCTTGACTTATTACACCATTTGGGAAAGTGTTTTTATTATGGGGCTAATTACAAGGATAACACCACTCATACTCTTATGTTTCTCTAAATTTTTGCTCATTTATTAATTTTGAAAGAAGATAATAAACTAGTAATAAGGGTGTGGTAGAAATACTTGGTTAGTGATGCACATGTAATCTAGATTATGATGGACAAATCATATTTATCTAGGAAATAATAAGCTAAAAATAAGAACACATTAACAAAAGGGATCGTTATCAAGATAGTTGAGTGGACTGCCTAGCATGAGTTAGATCCAAGAAGCATACTCTTGTTAGGAGGCTATCAATCTATTATTGATAATAATCAAGTTGGAAATGATAAAGTAAAGTAATTACATAAGATAAATGAAATGGAATACAAGAATAAAGTAGAATGCTTGTTAAATAAAATTACTAAATCTAGCAAAAGTCAGTCAATACTCATGTTAAATTGGATGGGATCTAGTTCAAAAAATAAAAAATGGGTCTATGAATAGGTAAGAACATAGAAAGTTAATTTTGGTTGGGGATAAGGGGATGAAAATAACTTGTTATTTTTTACCATAGTGACTGTCAATGTTTAGGTAAACTATGAATGGTTAAGCTGATTATTAGTGGTTGGTTAACCATTAGTAGGTTGGGTGACCATTGATAGTTGTGCTAACCATAAAGAATTATCTATGGGTTTATGAAGGTGATTAGAAAAGAATTAAAAATTAAATAAATGGGTAGATGGAGTTTCTATTAAGGATTTGGTGGAGATGAAATAAGTTTCAAATAGGTCTAATCAGATTAGCGAGGTCATAAATCCAAAATAACAATGCTAAAGTACTGATGTACCTATAGCTTTCTAGTTGGTTGATGGTTGAAGGCTAAAGTAATTTTTCCATAGTAATGGTACTTTGGCCTCAAAAATAAATTTATTATAGGTTTGGGTCTCTTTTTATAATTTTATGTTGATGAAGGAAGACTAGATACTAGAGAACTTAAATACTTGTGTGCAAGAAGATTTCATAGATTGAACATGGATCCTTTTCACCTCCCACTCCCCTCCTTTTATAGGAAAAGAGAGATGTAGGATGGAAGGTTCCCTACAGGGTAAGTTTTCTGATCATGATGCTTAAAGTTAATTACCACTACATAAGATAAATATATTAAATTATGCCTCATTATCTCACACATAACTAGTTGATGTGTTAAGAAGGTGAGAAGGTGAGGACCTGATCATCGATGATCAAGCTAACCATCAATGGTTAGGTTTACCATCAGTAGTTGAGTGCCAAAGGGTAATTTGGTTAAGATAGTTTAAAAATGTTTGATTTAAAATGTTAATTTAGTAGGTTGATGAGTTAGGTAACTAGGTGTTCAAATAGAGTCAAGGTATGATAGGGGTCCTAAGGCAGTTTAATAACTAGAACTATCATGTGCAGTTTTCTTGTGTTTATATTTTACCCCTTTTTGTTATTCAAAATTGATTCAACAAGTTGCAAACCAAAAATGGATTATTTTTCAAAGGTATGATTACCTTGAGTATGGGAGGAGGTGTTCCCCCTCAAACTAGGAGTTGATGAGGTCAAACTAAAATTGAGTCAGGGTTTGATAAGTGATTGATGGTGAGTCACTAGGTGGTGATAAAAGGGTTTAGCATTTAAATAAAAAATTGCACACAAAATGTAAATAATTATGATATCCAAGATTACAAATAGACTAAGGTTGTCAATGTTGGTAAAAATAATGATGGTTTAAGAATAATAAATGATAGAGTAATAGGTCCATAGTGTTGGTCATAGCTGATCATGTTACTCTATAAGTCTCCTATATAGGGTTAGTGTTTTTATAGGTATCTAAGGTAGGAATTTGTCCCTTGACAAACACAAATCATTTGGTCATGTACTAGGTGGTGAAATTTTCAAATGGTCAACATGGAAAAAATGGTCGATGCATTAAAGAAGACAATGTCAGGTCATTACTAAATATGCAAATAGTTAGGGTCAAAATGGCCAATGTCAAGGTGGACATGGTCTAATGGTTGGTTGGAGAAGGGTAATCTCTAATGTTTAAGTTTTGGTGTGGTGGATATTAGGTGATCTCCAAAGTTGGGGCACTTATATTAGGTGTCAAAATTGAAAAAGTGTGGGACCGTAACCATTGACGATGAGGGGTTCCCATGCCAAAATGTTTCTCTTAATTTTTGATCATTTATTAATTTTGGAAGAATATAAGAAACTATTAATAAGGGTGTGGTATAAATACCTAGCTAGTGATGGACTTGAAAATAAAAACACATTAACAAAAGGAATAGTTAGTAAGATAGTTAAGTGGATTGCTTAGTGTCAGCTAGATCCAAGATGCATACGCTTGCTAGGAGGCTATCAATCCATTGTTGATAAAAATAAAGTTAGAAATGATAAATTAAAGTACTTTCATAAGATAAATTAAATGTAATACAAGATAAAAGTATAATTTTTGTTAAACAAAATGACTAAATCTAGTTAAATCCAATCAGTACTCATGTTAAAGTGGATGGGATCTAGTTTAGAAAATTAGAAAAGGATACGTGAATAGGTAAGAACATATAAAGTTAATTTTTTTGGGGGGTAAGGGGATGAAAATAACTTTCTATTATTTTTTACCATAGTGATCGTCAGTGGTTGGGTGAACCATCAGCAGTTAAGTTGATCATCGATAGTTGGGTAACCATGAATGGTTAGGGATGACTATTAGTGGTTGTGCTAAATATTGATGATTTCCTATGGGTTTCTGAAGGTTATCATAAAAGAGTTAAAAATTAGGTGAATGGGTATACAAAGGTTTTATTTAGGATCTGGTCGAGAGGAAATAAGGTACATATAGGTTTGATCAAGTTAAGGAGGTCATAAATTCAAAATAACAATGCTAAATTACTAATATACCTATAGCTTACTAGTTGGTTGATGGTTGAAGTCTAAAGCAATTTTTCCAAAGTAATGGTACTTTGGCCTCAAAATCAAATTTATAGAGGATAAGTCTCTTTTTTTGATGCTAAGATATTGAAGGAAGACTAAATGCTGGAGAACTTAAATACCTATGTGCAGTAAGATTTGATAACTTGAACATGAATACTTTTCACCTACCACTCCCCTCCTTTTATAATAAAAGAGAGATGGAGAATGGAAGGTTCCATAAAGGGTAAGTTTTTTATCATGATGCTTGGAATTTTATTACTAGTGCATAAGGTGAATATATTAAATTTTGCCTCATTATCTCACACATAGCTAGTTGATGTGATCAAGTAATTTGACAAAAAGAGGAGGTTAGATCAAATGTTAGTCCATAAAACCATGAAATCAATGTACTAACATACTAACATCTCTAATCCTAGATCTTAGGAGGATCTTTATGAATAAACAACAATTGAAAACTCAACTAAAATTCAAAGAACAATAATCTTTACCTTCCTTGAGGAATCCAAATGATTTATTCATTAGATTTCTTGGTTTATCCAAAAGAAGTATTCAATAATGACATATGGCTAACATTATCTCCTTTATGCACCATTATTTAATGCTTGGCTTAATTTCAACATTATAACACTAGGCTTTTGGCTTCATGAATATATTCCTGCATTATAACTCTACTTTGATTGAGCTCTTTAAATGAAGAGCTCTAGGCTTTCTTTTATAGGCTTTCAAATCCATTTGAATGGGTTAAATATTACCATTGTTGAGTTTATTAACTTTGATTGAGCTTGGCATATTCCTAAAATATTTTATTAGATATTTTCATTAAGTGACAACTCAAAAAGGTAATGAGTGTATTTTAGAATGTTCTAAGATGCTCTTGAATTTCCTTTTCAGTAATTGATTTAATTGATTTATTAACTCATGTGTGAAATCAATTAGGATTTGAAATTTATCTAACTTGCTAGTTTATTTTGATTAGGATGTGTAAGTTAATTAATTCCTTTTAGGTATTTGGTCATTTATTTGATTTTGATTAATTCAATGTGTGTATTTACCTTGTTAAATTAATTTATTATGCCAAATTTATTTAATGCAAGGTTATAAATCAAAATTTGAGACTAATAAATTTCTTTGGGCTAGGTATTAAATGATTGGCAAGAATTCATCTAAATTTGGATATGAAACCATTGGTGGCCAAATTTACATGTCTATAGTTTGCCCCTATTTGGGAATATGTTGCAAGATATAAGCATAGTAACATCTTTTCAAAGGATAAAATGGTCCTTTATGCTTATGAATGTAATGGTAATGATTAAACTATAGCTACCCCCTTGAGGGGATAGTTGGCAATTGGGTCAGAAAATGGTCCCTTGAAAGAAAGAAGAGAAATGAGGGGACCAAAAAAATGACTGAGAAATGCAAGTAAGATGGTATATAATGGTTTACCCAAAGGTGGTTATAAGCATTATACCCTGATAGTGGTAACATGATATGATAACATAATGATTTACCCTAGTAGATGATATAATCATTAAGAAGATGGAGCTACCCCAATTAGGATAGACCAAAAAGAAAGGAAAATTGGTGATAACAAAATGATTTACCCTAGCAGGTGATAAATCATTGATAATGCATGTGGGATGGTGTACAATATTGATGTAGTATACCCCGATTATGAAAAACATGATTCATGGTTAATGATTAATAAGTTGATATAGAGGATAAATATGAATTAGGAGAACCTAATAATAGGGAGATTCTCATCTAAACTAACAAAGGTTGAAATTATTTTATTACCTAATTACTCTGTTTGGGATATGATTAGGTATTGGATTAGGATTATTTTTGATGTTAGTGTCAAGGAGATGGTGATGCTACACTAATGTTATAGACTTCTCAAAGCTGATTTTTGTTGTGGCATTTGATGGTAGGCCTCATGATAGAACACCATAGTGGATTGGCCAAAATATGCATAAGTACTACCTCCCAATATCCTATACTCAATGGAAAATAATTACACCAATGATAAAAACCATGATGATAGTGTAGACATTTGAATATGGATAGATTCAAGAATAATGTGTAAGGAATTACCCAATGAACACACATAGACTGAATCATGGCCATAGTGTTGAAAGTAAACAAACAAGCATACAAATAAATAAATAAACAAAATAGACAAACAAAGAAACAAAAAAGATAAATAAAGAAACAAACAAGTGTTAGTCCCTATGTTAGTATAAACAACACAACAAATATTGCACCTAGAAATTAGGTGACAACTATACAAAAAAACAAGATGGGGGGATAGAAGAAAAGGAAGGGGGTGTCTTAGCTATCTCTATATGCACTAGGCAAGTGGACATTGCCTACATAGTTCCATGGATATGATGATCCAACAAAACTTTATGCCAAATGTATTTCTCACAAGAAAAAGGAAGAAAATGATGATAGATAGAAAACATGATGGATATGATATAATAATATGGATGAACTCACAAAATGGTGATAGCATAGGATAAAAGGCCAAAAAGGATGGGGAAACTAAGGAACAAGTGGTTTGTTTATGACTTAGTGAGGGTTTCTAGAATCCTTAAGCCAAAGAAGTGGTCAATGTTTTTGTTTTTTCTAAATGATTTTTAAATGTTTTTAGAATTTTTGAAGCATCTCAACTTAATCAAGAATGATGAGACACTAAAATAGTCCAAGCTCATAAAATGGAAAGAGCATTACAAATTGAAATGATGATCACAAAATGGTGAGAATGTGGCTAAAAGGGGCCTGAGTTGACCTCAACATGAATCAAATGTGACCCACATAGTTTCAAAATGGATTTAGTTCATAGTAGTTCACCTCATAGTAGAGGAATTTGACTAGTGTAGTAACCAATTTAAATAAAACAAACATAGTTGGTATGATGGCATAGTATGGCATAGGAATGTCTATGTGATATGCCAAGGAACAATAAACAAATGTTTCCCTAATTTTAAGGTGGTTATAATTAGTATATAACTAATATATCAATTATACCAATTTACCCTAGCAGGTGATATAATTATTATCAAGACTAGTGAACACTGATTTGCCCCATCATGTGATATAATCAGGTGCACATAAACAAACTAGATAAGAAGGGAATAAGAAATAAATGATGAAAATATCAAAAAATTTGTCATACTATTCCAATATACTACCTCTTTTTAGAATGCTTGAAATAACTATTGAAATCGATCTGATTTTATATGCTAAAAACATGAAACCAATAGATGAACCAAGGTCGAATGGGTTAAGTAGACAAGGTCAAAATATGTTGGTTGATATGATGGAATGGTGGGCTAGATAAATTATATAATAGTGATAGGCTAATAAGATGATAAATAATAATGTTGAGAGGGTTGCTCTCAAGTGGTAAAGTGACTGGCTAGGTATGTGACAACAATAAAAGGAATACTAAATGAAAACAACAAAGTATATATTTTTGGTTGATGATGGTCATTGGCTTTTTATGTTTGTGGCCTAGATATGGTAAATGGAATATGATTCTAATTATATTGTTCTTGTTGACATGGAGATGCATGTCTTACTCATCAAATGATACAAATAAAATAATCAATCATGTTAATTGATATCCCATTTCTCTTCTGAATAGCTTCTCTGTCAAGAATTGGTTGCATATTTGGATGCCAAAAAAATTGTTTTTATCTTCATCAATCATTGATTTTGATTCCTTTAAGCATCGAGACAAGGTATCTTTGTAACCTTTTTAATGAAAAGTGTGACCATGGATGGTAAATATGGATAAATATTGTTTGATAAGATTGTTTGTTAAATGGAATAGTGGATGATAATGGAATAGATGGTGGATGGAAGATAAATGAAGATCAAGATTTTTAGGCACACACAATGTTGTTGATTTTGGATTTAACATATCTTTGGATATGGTAGATATCTGAATACTTCTCTCAATAGGACCACCAGATTCTTTTGTTGTTTGGACCTAAGAGTAAATACTATGTGATTAGGCTATAGATAGCAAGCTATTTTGATTTGATATTTGATTTTGTCTTCATTAATAGTGAATAAATTTTGTGCTCAACTATTGGCACTTCGAAGAGGTCTCTACCAATGAAGTTATCTTGATTGTCCTATATTTCCTTCAAGAAGGTTTCACTACGTAACATGGAATTTTGACTTTGATTATCCCTTAGCACATTTGAAAAGGTTTCAATAGAAGACGTTGAGTTTTGAATTTGATTGCCCTTAGCACCTCCAAAAAGGTTTCACTAAGAGAGTATTCTTATATTGTATGATTTTGGTCTTGGCCTCCTTGTTTTTCTTCATCTAATATGTCACCATTGATATGGTTAAACAAGGTATGACTAAGTTGGTCCCAATTGACACTTGTGGGAGATGGAATGTAAATAATATGGCTATGATGGTTGATGGTAATGACATGTGGAATGGTAATAAGATGATGGAAAGCTACATAATCCTTATAGAAGATACTAGGATAACTTGTGTTGTTGATGAATTAATCATCCTCAAAAACCACAAAATGATAAAAAATGTATTCAAACTAGTTTACTAGACATGTATAACCACTTTCATAATAGTCATGAACATATTCAATATCTAGATCTGATTCAGACTCAAGGGAATTTAAATCCAAAGTTAAGATTGATGCTGATTTTGAATCTGATGCTAAATCTGATGTCAGTTCAAGAGTAGAACTTGGATCTAATTTTGATTCTTCATCTAATGGGTAATATATTATAATTATGTAATCTTAAATGTTTGGTATGGGATAAGTAATAAATTGTGATGGCATAATGTTATCCAAAGAGATTAGTTTGTCAAAGTGAGATTTCTCTAGGATGGGAAAAAGGTCAAGAGACAACTCTTTGAGATTGGCTTGTTAAAAGGAATCTCTTGAAATAGGCATATGGTTGAGGTAATGATTTTCCTAAAGGTAGTTATAATCATTAAAAAGTGGCTCAACAAAGATTGGCTCATCAGAGTGAGACTCCTCAATAAATGGTATAAGATCAATAGGTGATTCATCATATGTTGACTTATCACAAGTTGGTTCAACAAAAACATCTTGGATTGGTTGGTTTTCATGGCTTTAGTTTCTAATGAGTTGTAAAATACCAATTTTGAATATAGCTTGGTCCTCAAATGATTAGCTCAGTTGGGTAGGTACTGATTGGATTGGTTGGGGTTTAGGCTGAATGATGGTCTGAGGTTTGGGATGAATGATTAGCTAAATGATTGGTCTAGGTTTAATGTTATGTTATGATCATGATTTTATTATTGGTTGGGATTACAATTAGATTGGTTGATATTTGGATTGGATTGGTTAGAGTTTTCTAAAGTGGGGATTGATACGCACTAGATGAGGAATGGCTAGTGGTTGGATAATGGATGGGTACTATGGTGCTTGTTTGATCACACAAGACAAAGGATAAGGTCCTAGAATATAAATGGTAGGGTATCATGGATCTTGATTTCTTGCATAAGCCAAAGTATCCAGTCCTCTTCATAAACCATATCATCCTAATTAGGGTTTTGAGTTAGATTGTAAGATGGTTCTTGAATTTATTCCTTTTATTGATTATTATAAGGAGGGTATGGATATATTTCCCAAACAATAGTTTCATTCTATAGGTATGTACCCAATTCTTCCTCATCAATCATATCATCCTAGTTTATTTCTTTACTTTGGTCCTCAATTTGATTTGTGTAAGGTGGATAAAATTTTGTCTCACAAACCATGTTATCATCAAAAGGGTCTCGAATATATCCATAAAAATCAAAGCCATTTTGTGCAAATATTCTATCATAATTTGGATTTTACGTGAATCCACCATAAGTGTAACTAAACATATCAACATCAATTAAGAAAGCTCTAAAAATAAAAAGTCTTAAATTTTTATAATCTTTGAAAAATTATTTCCAAAGGACAAAAGGTTTAAACATTATCTAGCTTTCTTGAAAGTGGAGTTGTATCTCCAACGTGATCTAAAAATGGAGCTCTATATCCAAAATGGTTTGTGCTAAAAATTGGCATAAAAAAATTTAACATCATAATGTCTAATGTCAAATGTTATACACACAAATGGTCAAGCAATGAATAAATACCAATATGTCAAAGTCTAGGACAAAGTGCTCTAAACAAGGTCTAAACATGATCTGTAAGGACATTTGGCCAAATGTGATGTCAAAATATAGACTTAAAACAAAGGATCATTTGATTTGGTTTAATCTAACAAGTTTAGAACAATTTTGACATAAACTCGGCACATGAAATAGAAAATAAAAATGATCAATTTGTATAAGACATAAGGCAAAAGGCACCTAGGGAAAAGATTATGTTTTCCCAAATAAAGGCACAAACAATGATGAGGATAGACTTACTGAACAAACAAGTGATAGTTTTCAAATTTGGGTTATCGATTAACCTAAGTTACATAACCCACAATAGAAAGATATGTGTATTAGCCCTTGTGAAGTGAGGCCTAAATATAAATCAATCAATGTTTGAATTTGAACTTAGAAAGGTTAATTGAAAACTCAATGGTTAAAAATTATGATTGGACTAAACAATCTAGACAAGATTGGATAACATGATAATGCATGAACAAGGTCCAAATGACATACTTAACATGGTTTGGTTGGTTTGAAACAATGGTATTTGATACAAGGTAAACATGTCTTGAAATTAATTGAGTATCATAATGGTGTTAGCATGCTCTAATGATGTGATCAATGTTATGTTTCAAAGATTAAAAAGCTCAAACTTGATAATGATGTGGACAAAATAACGGTACCCATTCCAAATAAATAACACGCACATAAGCATGTTTTTAAAAAAATTATAAGGTACAAGTGTGGTGAAAAATGGCTAGCATAACACCTCTTTGATCAAAGAGTGACATATAAATAAACTAGTTTTTGATGCGGTTATAAACAAATAATTAAATTTTAGTCTCAAAACATACGAAGCAAAACTGACCAAAATACACGAAATATAATTATGTAAATCTTAGCAAGGGTATGACAATGTGGGGTTAACTAAAACTAATTACTTTTGAAATGTTTCTAGATAGATCAATTGCACAATGACTTTAATGCCAAATGATGCAAAAGAAGTTCATTTTAATTGGGTGTCTACGACACTTGGCTTGTTGCAAAAATATCTTTCCACTTTTTTAACCACTACATCCATCACTTTCTCAGTGTAGTGTGATGTCTAATATACAAAGAAGTCTTAGTGCTTAACCCAAACACTAAAGGTGGGTTAACTACTTAAACCTCTGATCTTAGTGGGGGTGATGAATTCGATGCTAGGAAATGAAACCCCAGGTCAAATCTTCCCTATAGAACTTGTGGGAGGTAATGAAATCCACCTCACAATCCAAGATGCATGAAACAAATGACATAATAAAAAGACTTTATGGTCACTTAAATATCACTAAATACTATTTTGAGTTTTTGATAAAGGATTTAAATGACATTCTTTCTATGTCTAGAACTAGGCTCAAAGTGTGATGAAATGATGCTTTTTATCACAAAATTTCCCTAAAAGGGATGGATGGGAGAGCATACATGCATGTGTTTTTTCACTAAAACACACAATAAACAAGCAAGTTTGCAAATAAATAAAGTGAAGTTAATTTTGTTTCACTAAATTGAAAGTGTTTTATTAGATTCATTACTAGCCCCTTGGTTTTAATAAGTTTCAATATAAATAATTGCAAACCACCCAAAAAGAAGTTGGTGCTTTTGATCCCAAAAGTTTCCTAAAGGAGATAAATGGGGAAGAATACACCACAACTCTCTATTTACTCAAAATATATTTAAATAAATAATTAATTAAAATGACTTGAATTTTTTTTAAGTGTACTCAATTTTATATCACTAAATGAAATGTGTTGTGGTGTTCTTTTAGCCTCCTCGCTTTAAGTTGTGAACTTTGAAATAAACCAATAAAACTTGACCAATAAAACACCATAAAAAGTTTATTTAAATACCAAAATGAAGGATTATTAATTAGTTTTATACATCCAAATTAAGTGTGAAAAGACTAATTTAGATTGAAATATTTTTCTATAAATAGGTCCTATAAAGAAAAGGTCAGAACTTCATTTTGCTTGAAGCTTATTTATCAAATGAGACAAGCAACTTTGAAGCGTAAAATCTATCGACCCAAAGGCAAAAATCCAAAAAATCAAACATGTTAGGTCAATAAAATGTTATAAAAAATATCAAAAACAAAATCCAAAAAACTCAAAAAATAAAAGAAACCTATGAAACATGCAAACAAGTTAGAAGGTTAAAAACAAGAAAATCAAACACAAAAATCATAAAAAACTTTAGTCAGTAATTTAGTCATAAATTTTAAAATATACATCCATTTGTCATGAAAATTTTTAAGGTTATTTATAGGTCTAGGAAACACCTCTATGAAAAACGTCGGGTCAAAATAGTGAATAAAAAAATTATTAACTCTTTACTAAATTTTTTTACCACAAAATTAATAAATAAAAAGTGATAGTCACTGAAAGAGTTATAACTTATAAAAGATAAAAAGGTTGTTTTTAAAAAAATTATATAATATCAATAACATATTTATATATAATCTTAAAAAAATTATAAAAATATATTAATTAAATAAAAAGTTATTAATTTTTTATGGAACATGTTTACTCTAGAAAAGCAAAACCAACAAAAAAAGAATTAAAACTATGAATACAAATAAATTCATGGGTTGTGCACTCATGAAGATAATCCCAATAGGTGTGCTATTTATGATCAAAAAATTTGACAAAGAGAGGAGGTTATGTCAAGTGTTGGTCCATAAAAACATGAAATCAACACACTATCATACTAACATCTCTAAGCCTAGATCTTAGAAAAAGCTTAATGAATAAATAACAATTGAAAACCCAACTAAAATGCAAAGAACAAAAATATTTATCTCTCTTGAGATCTCTCAATTATTTATTCATTGGCTTTCTTTTTTTATGCATAATAAGTCTTCATTAATGACATATGGCTAACATCATGTCCTCTATGCACTATTGTTGAATGCTTGACTTGATTGATATGGCTTGGCTCAATTTCTATATTACAACACTAGGCTATTATATTTATGAATATATTCATGTATTATAACTCTAATTTGATTGAGATCCTTAAATGAAGAGCTCTACTCTCGATTTTATAAGGTTTCAAATACCTTGGAATAGGTTAAATCTGGCCATGGTTAAGTTTATAAACATTGGTTGACTTTGCCATATTCTTAGAATATATTTTTAGATATTTTCATCAAGTGACAACTCACAAAGTTAATGAGTGTATTCTAGAATGTTTTAAGATGTTCTTGAATTTATTTTTTAGTAATTAATTTATTAGCTCAGGGGTGAACTCAATTAGGACTTGAAATTGATTTAATTATCTAATTAATTTTGAATAGGATGTCTAAGTTATTTAATTATTTTTATGTATTTGATCATTTATTTGATTTTTATTAATTCAATGTGTGTATTTTCCTTATTTAATTGATTTAATAATCCAAATTGATTTAATTCAAGGTTATAAATCTAAATTCAATACTAATAAAAATTCTTCGAGTAGGTATTCAATAATTGGCAAGAATTGGTCTAAATTCAGATATGAAACCATTGGTGACCAAATTTACATGTCTATAGTTTTGTGATCAAGGAATTTGATAAAGAGAGGAGGTTAGATCAATTGTTAGTCCATAAAACCATGAAATCAACACACTAACATACTAACATCTCTAAGCCTAGATCTTAAGGACAACTTAATGAACAAACAATAATTGAAAACCCAACTAAGATTTAAAAAACAATAATCTTCACCTTTCTTGAGAGATACAAATGATTTCTTCATTGACTTACTTAGTTTATATATAATAAGTCTTCATCAATGACATATGGGTAACATCATCTCCTCTATCCACCATTATTGAATGCTTGGCTTGATTGATATGGCTTGACTCAATTTCAATATTGTAACACTAGGCTTTTTTATTTATGAATCTATTCCTGTATTATAACTCTACTTTGATTGAGATCTTTAAGTGAAAAGCTCTAGGATTGATTTTATAGGCTTTCAAATCCCTTGGGTTAAATCTGACCCTAGTTTAGTTTATTAACTTTGGTTGAGTTTGATATATTCCTAGGATATTCTTGTAGATATTTTTATCAAGTGACAACTCACAAAGGTAATGAGTTTATTCTAGAAAGTTCTAAGATGCTCTTGAATTTTCTTTTTAGTAATTGATTTAATTAATTTATTAGTTCATGGATGAACTCAGTTAAGATTTGAAATTTATTTAACTTGATAATTTATTTTGATTAAGATGTGTAAGTTAATTAACTTTTAATAGGTATTTGGTCATTAATTTGATTTTGATTAATTCAATGTGTGTATTTTCCTTGTTTAGTTGATTTAATAGGCCAAATTGATTTAAGGCAAGGTTATAAATCAAAATTTGAGACTAATGGAAATTTTTGGGCTAGGTATTCAATGATTAGAAACAATTAGTCTAATGTCAGATATGAAGCCATTGGTGGCTAGATTTACATGTTTATAGTTGATGTGTTAGGAAGGTGAGAAGGTGAGGACCTGATCGTTGATGGATAAGTTAACCATCAATGGTTAGGCTAACCATTAGTGGTTGAGTGTCTAAGGTCAATGGAGTCAAGATGGTTTAAAAATGTTGGGTTTAAAAGGTTAAGTTAGTAGGTTGATGAGTTAGCTAACCAAGTGGTCAACTAGACTCAAGGTCTGAGAGAGGTCCTAAGGTATTTTGATAACTAGAACTATCATATGCAGTTTTCTAGTGTCTACATCTCAAGCCAAATTTTTTTGAATAGGGACAATAGCTTTAGAATTTCTTAGTGTCAGTAAGGCATAGACATTTAGAGGTATTAGTTATGAAATATGTCTTTTTTATTGGTTATTACCTTGATATGGATACCTATCTCCTTATTATTGTTTCCTATTCCCTTTGTATGCAAGGTTAGATCACTAAAAAGGTTTTTAGTTTTGGGCTTGATACCTTTTCATCACAACTAACTAATTCCCAAAGCTCTTAAGTATTTAATTTACCTCATATAGATCATCTTAACGTGTTAGAGTCAGACTAGGTTCCTTGATTGTATTGGGAATTGGAGAAAGTGTAGGTGGGGGAATAGGGGTGATCTATAAAAATCAAGGCATTGATGGCCTTAGTGTAATTTTCTTGGCCTAGATTAAACAATTTATATGCCCTTATTGTAATATAGGAATCTATAGGAAGTGTGGTGCAACCCATTGACTAAATAGTTACAACTATATCGCTACTCAAGGTTTTAAGGTAATACAAGAAAGCATTATTTATAGTGGGTTTAACCAAGACTAGGATTCTTTTCTAGGTCTTTTAGAAGTGGTAATTAAAGTTAGTTATTTGATAATGAGGAGCTCATTGTATAGTAGTTAACTATTTAACCAAGGAAAAGTGGCCACTCTTGTCCTTAAAATGGGTGCACATTGTAGTTCCTAATGCATACCAAACTCAGATTGAGGTGGGAGTGAGACCTATATACCATTGTAAAGCTTTTCCCTTAGAAGAGGAGACTAGAAGTCTGATTGCAACATTGTCCTGGACTAGGTTATGGATTGAATAGAGGTTATTAATAACTTGTATGTGTTCTAAAGTAGTGGTATAGGTTTCACCTTGTAGACACAAAAATTGTGTCTATCCCTTGGTCATCTCTCCCCCTCGGTCCCCTTCGTCCCATTCCACTTCTAACCATGCTTAACCTATGTCTTATTAATTTAAAATAATCATCTATTTTAAATTAATAATTCCCTCTCTCTCTCATGACACCTCACCCCTCCTAGGATACCTCTCCTTGGATGCCCTCCACTACCCCATGCCAGTACTTAAATGCTTAAACCTCATTTCATCCCTTCCACTATCATCTCGTACTCATTTAACCTACCTTCGACCATTTTCCCATGACCAGTTGACCTCGGCAAAAGGAAGAACAGACAAAAGGCTATTTTTAGCCCTTTTTCCTATTCTTTGGCTACCGACATCAGTCATTAGTCAGCCAATGTCGGTGGTATTACCAGCGTCAATTGCCTTCAAAACTATGTTCTACGTCTAGAATGTAGATCTTCCAATCTTGAATCTTTTTCCACCCTTCCAATTAGCCAACCTTCCAGTCTTCAGACCTCTCTCACTCCATCTCTCTCAAATGCACAACAAGCATCATAGGGTATAGTTACTTTGCATCAGTCACTCCACCTTGCAGGTTTTCTACACTAGTAGCATCAGCAACCAATCTACTACACTCTTTCTTCATCAAGCCACAGCTAGGTATTTCTTTTGTGTTTTCATTATGTTCTCTAGTTACTACTTCTAAGTAATACCACCACCTAGACCTAGCTATCAACCAGACTAGACCTTAATCCTTATCCTCCCTTTTCAACCCAATCCTTTGTCTAGTCCCTCTTTCATACCATACTTTCTGCCCTATAAACCCTGCACAGACCTCCGAACAGACTCTCAGACACCTCAAGCCATCTTGCTGACCACAAACAGACCATAAACTCATCCAGAACTCATCCACAACCTTGTTACCCCAACCAATGCTAGCCACCAGGCCCATTGCCCCCACTGACATTGGTAGACTAACCGACGCCAGTGCCCTTTGACCAACTGACATCGACAGATTAACCGATGTCAGCGACTATGGTAGACTGATAGTAGACATCAGGTATGCATTATCTAGTTTCCTTTTTGCTAGTCATTTGTCATTTCTTTATTTCTGACACTTTTACTTATTAAAAGTGGACTGTCTTCCCATAAGGAAGTCTTTGCACTTCTTGGACTGAGCTTTTGCTTGGCAGTCCACCTTATATCCATCTAAAAATCTCCTTGTTTAAAGTCTCTTTTTTTTGCAAGTGTCATCCTTCACAACCAAAGAGGAGTTCTCTCAATGTCTGGATAACGGTGTGCAGACCTCATTCAGGTAACATCTAACCCTGACCATTATTTTAGTTTCTTACTTCCTTTTGAATGTGAAAGCAAAAATTGATAGAAACATTCTGGTACACCCGGTGGGATGCTAGGAATTCTCTTTGGGTTCATACTTTTTTCTTCTAAGCATACTTTTCATATAGGTACAGTAGGTCTCTCCTTGCATCTCTCTTCTTCTATCTCTTATGAAAATACACCATCAGCAAAGTTAAAAAGAATCCTTCTTTTTCTTTCCTTCTTACATCTTAGACTAGTCAAGTCATACTCTTAACCCTTTCTCAACTTGTCTTCATCCAAACGAACATTTCAATTTTGGCTTAAAATCTATTGCATTTCATTTCTACCTAAATGCATACTTAGCTCTCACATCTAGTAATCAAAAATGCATCATGAATAAAGCGTAGGCCACTTATGTTAGACATCCAAACCACTTGAACAAAATAAAACATCTAAACACACTTGAGACAAGGTCCGACTAGGATTTCATCACCTAGCGGATACCTTACCCGTCCCGGCAATCCCACTTGGACTTCACTACCAAGTGGAAAGCCCACTCTATTCTCTAGCAGAGAATAATCCCTAGGGGAATTATATACTGGCTAAGCAAGACCAGCTTATCACTAGGCTCGTAAAGTGAGGGGACCTTTCTCCTTAGCACCAAGCCACGTATAGAACCTAACACAGATCTTGAGCACCGAAACTAACCTTAAACGATCTTTAGACTACTTCTTCTAGGACTTGTTCTACAAGCCAACTTCCCAAACACACTTTAAGGCATAAGCCAACATGATTCTAAAAGTTTATTCTTAGGACTTAACGCTTAGGGTCTACCTATCTCCATCTATTTTTCTATTCTTATCTAGTTTTTTGAGCTAGTGAGGACGTTTTCTTCTTTTTTTCCAAACACTTTCAATTTTTTTGAGTTTCTAGAAAACACAGTAACCAACATCAATTTTACCATTGATGTCGGTAACCTTTCTTCACCAGCATCAATTATCTGACCAACATCAGCAATCTATTTCATCGACATCAGTTTTTCAACCGACATCAGTCACTGTCTAAATCCTCTTCTCAAAACAACAGTCTTAAAACCAAACTTTCTTGCTATCCAAAACCACTTCTAGTTTTTTGACACTAAAAAAACATAGTTTCTAAAACTTGAACCTCTTGCCTTGAATGGTTTTGACACGTAGTCAAACCAAGACTCTTGTCGACCACACGAAGCAACAACTACTTCCACCTTTGCCCTCCATAATTAGTCCTTTAATGGAGTATCATTCAAAGACCAAACATACTCCTACCTGACTGACCCTGACTCAGCCATCTATTATTATTAAAGAGGACCAAAACTTTGAAAGGTTTATTGACCTCAATATCAAGGCCCTTCAACATTATCTCACGAGAAGCCAAATGCAAGACTCTTCAGGCAACCCAATTTATGGGATGCCAACCTCCTTAACTGAAGTGACAATGATATTGACAGCGTCTGCTACCCAACCCATGACCACTTCAGCCTTTGCTTTGACCATCGACTTGACCATGACTAATCCTCAATGTGTGGCTTCTCCTTTTATCTCTGGGCTCACTTCCTTCAGGGTTTCAGCCCCCCATCAACCATAGACTATTCAACAAACCTCTATCCCTTTCCAAAATCTAGTTGTCTCCATCCCACCTACTCTTGTCCCCATCAACACCAAGGTGGCTACTCATCCATTGGCTAGTTTTTCCACTATCCAACCACCTCTGGCAACATCAAGCCTATTTGTGCCCTTTAACTCCATGGCACAACCACCCCTGGCTTCCACATCTATCCCAATGACTAGTTATCAATATGTTGCACCTATACAAGCACAATCAACTACGTCATACACCTCTTCTAGCACCTTCTAAGCACCTTAAAACCTAGGGGGAACCCAATCTACCAATCCATCAGCCGATCTCATCAAGATGTTGATGGACAAAATGTCTAATCTTGAGGCTTCCATTGTTGGTTCAAGCACTGTCCTTTCATATGACCAAATTTGCAACAAACCCATCCATCCCTCTGTCCCAATCTGACCGTATCCCAGTCAGTGGAAAATTCTTAAGTTTACTCACTTATAGAGTAAGGAAGACCCTCAACAACATCTATGAGCATTTAGACATGCTTGTTATCTCATAGCCCATGATGATGCATTATTGCTATGCACATTCCCCATGCACTTTCTGGTCCTGCCCTCAATTGGTACAACTCTCTCACCAGTCACTCTATCTTTTCATTCACCTAGCTAGCCCAAATTTTTATTGACCACTTTTCTATCAATATCACCAAAAAGGTCTCAATTACAAACCTCTTGAATCCATAGCTGATTTCGTCACCCGTTGGAGAGGCTTAATCAACCAACTCTCCTTCCCTTTACCTCAACCTAAGCTCATCGAGCTCTTTTCCCAAGCATGTGCCAAACACATCTCATCCACCTTATGGTTTCAAACATTCCACACTTTTGATGAAGATTTCACCATGGCCCAAAAGCTTGAACTCTACGCTATTGAAAAAAATAGGGTCAAATTGCGTAATACCAATGCAAAAACTGATGACTCTTCTTCCAGACCTTCTTCTTCCCACTCCAAGTCTAAAGGAGTGGTAAACACTATGGTCATTAGATCACCATCCTTGACAATGAGCAACCAATCTCAACCCTCCACATCTCAAATCATCACCAAACAATTCTAACAATGGTATATACAGTGTTAGTATACTCCTATAGGAAAATCATATGCTTCCATGTTGGAAAAACTCATCAAGTAGGGGGTTCTCAATCTCCCTCCAATCTGATTACCTCAATTCGACCCTTCAAAAGCCATCCCTACATTGTATAGGGAAAATGACGTTTGTCACTATCACCGTGTCCAAGGCCATGACATCAACAATTGCTGAACCTTTAAGAGCATTATCCAAGACATGATAAATAAGGGTGACTTTATCTTAGATAACCCCAATGTGCCACCCAATCAAAACATTGATATCTTCAAACAACCTTTTCATAACCATCCTCCTAGCCAAAACAATGTCCAGACCATGGCCGATAGCTCCCTAGAGCATGATATATGCACAGTCAAGATGGTCTTGCCTCTTATCCCTGACCATCCTCCTCCACAGGTAGAAGAGATTTCTTCTCTTATTAGTTCTCCATTGACCTCTCTTATATTGGAGGATGCTTTGACCATACCAATGCCATTAGCCCCACCTTCATCCTTCCTCCTACCAATGGAGGACCATATCCTTCCTACTCCTTAACGACAAGTAGAATGCATGATCATCCCTACCCTCTGGCCTCTTGAGGAGCCACATTCTCCAATTTCTTCTCCACCCAGAGAAGAACCTGTCTCTTCACCCACTTCAACCAAGGAAGCCCTAGTGATGGTTTTCTCTTGCCTTTTGCCTGAGATCACTACATCTCACTCACCTCCATCCACATCTGAACCCAAACCCACGTAGGCATCCACCATGCCAAAAGAGATTAAATCTCTTGGTATTCACCACATGTCTAACCTCACCTCGCACAATAGTGGCCCTCAAACCAAACCAAAGAAGGCCACTAAACCACACCAGAGAATTCCTCCCCCACCTTCATCATTGCCCTCTATTTTGGGCCCACATCCATCCACCTTAATAGGAGTGATTCCTACTCCAATACCTCATAGAGGCAAATTGCCTCCATTATCCCCTTTACCCATTAAACATATATTTCCTCCAAAATGACCAATGCCTCCTACGCCTCCAAAACAAAAGTCATCAACCCTTACTACAACAAAACACGTAGACCCATTGGCTAATTGTTATGCCTCATTGTTACGACAATTATTGTAGCCTTCTCGTATCAGTCTTCCACCTCTTAAACCATACCAATTTCTTAGACCAAAACTGCCCTAGTTTGATGACACTAAAGTTTGTGCGTATCATCACACACCTGGGCATGATACCGAGCATTGTTGTGCCCTCAAGGTTGTCATTCACCAATGCTTGGAGAAAGACACCCTTCTTCTTGACCATATTATCAACAAACCTTCAACATCATCCCATGATTCCCATACCTCCTCACTTTCACACTCATCAACTCTCAGATCAAGACCATCTTGGTTCGACAACACTAAATTTTTTCACTATCATCACACACCGAGACATGACACTGAGTGTTGTTACACTCTTAAAGTTGTCATTCATCAACACTGGAAAAAGGATACCCTTCTCATCAAGGATCCCCTTGACTACCCCTTTGCGAAATCTTTGACACCATCACATGCCTCACAAACATCATCACCTAAATTGGGATCTCAACACCAGACTATGGTCCCTCCACCGCCTTTAACCCCTTTATTCAAAATCAACACAGTCAACTTGACCACTAGCCCACCAACCCAAAAGAATAAAAGGAAAAGACATGTTTTTATCCCTTGGACATCCCCATCTACCAAGCATTCACCACAACCAAAACCCAAGATTATTGTCTTGGGCACATCTCGACCAACATCCTCAAAGATAATCCCTAACTTCATGGTGAAACAACCTCACCACACGACCCCTGTGAAGATGTCTTTATATGATCTCATACAAAACTCTCCACAGCCTCATCAAACTTTGATCCAAGCCTTATAATTGATGGAGGTCTAGCCTGATGACCCCCAACCATTAACCACTTTAATCAAATCATTACCAACCATTTCATCTGTCACCATCTATAATTTTGAGATTCTTGCCTCCAACCCAGTAGATCAGGATCTCTCCCTCTCATAATAAATTTTTCAAACATACTCCCTAGCAATTGGGGGAATTTGACCTTATCCTAACCATCATGACCATTAACCAAGTATCAACCGACCTTGACCAAACCTCGACCAAGCATCGACTAGTCTTTGACCAAACATGGACCAAATATCAACTAGTCTTGACCAATCAATGACCAAATGTCAATCAACCAAACCTTGACCAAACCTCGACCAAGCCTCGACCAAACATCCACCAAATATCAACCAACTACATATCAACCAACTTCATGCCCAACATCGACCAACACATGACCAATTTGGAAAGAAGTAAACAAGGAAAGTTTGCTCTTAATTGGCTCGAACCTTACATCATCATGCACAGGTATGGATCAGGCACTTATCATCTATCTTCTCTTGAAAGCCGACCAAAATCTGAGCCCCTTATTGCCTTGCATCTGTGACCATTCTACTATTAGTTGAGTACTCGTTCACTTGATATTTAACTTGAGCTCATCCCTTAAGCAATCCCAGTCCTCTTAATCCTCATTTCTTTAAACCCTATTCACCTAAAACAAACCCTATGTAACCCTTTTATAAAGTATGAATGTTTTGTCTTAATAAAAGGGAGCCCTTACACTTCTATAGTCTTGTCCATGACTCAAAATTTTGTCAAAAATAAATTGATGTCAAAATATCAAAAGGTCACAAATTCTAAATGCAGACTACTCCCTCGAAGGACAGCTGCATCATCATTTCTATAGCTAATAGACTGTTCCCTCGAAGGACAAATATTCAAAGCCCTTAACATATAAAAAGGAAAAATATAGAACACTCCCTCAAAGGAGGGTTGTGACTAAACTCTTGCTACAAATAGAACTTTCTTAGAAGCTTCCCGCATCGATCAGCTTCACAAATGACCACCAAGCAAAATGACATCTCTATGTAGACTTCCTGCATTAATCAGTCTACCAAAAAAAAAAAAAGGTCATGGACTGGACTTGTAGTCATCTCAAGGTCTCCTATAAAAAGGGGCAAAGTTATCCCAACTAAAAGGGTTACCCTCTCATCATATATCACATCACCTACTCAAGGGAATTTGAGCTCATTTTAATGTCAATGTGATTCGATTACTTCTCTAACACAACCAATGGTCAATGACATAATGCATGATCAGGGCTTTTGTTTCTAAAACCCCCTACCTATGCTATCATTATGGTCCTTGTCAATGAAAGAGAAATTTGCCTTTCACTTCCTTTTTCACTTTGGTCACATTCAACCAAATCATTTGCCAACCAAACCAAATCAAACAAAACATTTTCAAACCAACAACATGACATCATGACATCATACATCATCATAGTCCATTTCACATAGTTTCTATGGAAACCAATACACATGGAAACTATCGACCACTCAATTTATGCCAAGCATAAACCATTACTTGCTAAAGCATAAATCAACTCATTTCATTTTTAGCATACATCCATCACTAATATGGATAATTACTAGGGATGAAAAACCCTGACCAATGTTACATAATACACCATCACATAATATGGAATATGCTGTAACATCATCTTACCCTCATCATTTAATCTCAACCAAACCAATCATCAACCACTTTGACTCTTCATTTGAACTACATTGGTCCGAGGCCCTTCACACAAGGGTTATGTAGGTAGCACTTAGTCAACATGACATCTTCTGGGGTTAGCTTGACCACATCCATTTCTTCGTCTACCTAATGGACAAACTATCTTACCTTTGACCATGACTTGACCTCATCCAACCCATCCATAATCGACCCTCTTCCTCCCTTTTAGGGAGAACTACCTTGTCCTGAGGCCCTTCTAACAGGGGCTATGTAGGTAGCACTCAATTGACATGGGGTCTTCTGAGGTTAGCTCGGCCATTCCTTCGTCCGTCCATCTAATGGACCAACTATCTCATCTCGACTCGACCAACAATCTTAGAGATCACAACTATCTCCTCTGACCTTGACCACTTCCAAGACAATGTTGCCTTGGTTGTTTTTGCATGTATGCTACCTCACAAATGGTTAGCAAAATTATCTGTAACCCTCATTTTGACCCTCACAAGTATAGGATCACAAGCAAGTTGATCCACACTACTTGTGACATTTTCATGTTTTCTAGGAGCACTTCTTAAGCCTAGGATACTTGGAACATGATGACCATTGGAGCTACAGCTTGGATCGAATAACCTAATCAGCTACAACTAAATTCTGGGGCCTGATTATTTTGATTTTGGCACTCCTCGACCCTTGACTTGTGACAACTTGACCTGACCATCTCATGAAGTGGTATGCATACAATCCCATCTTTTGCAGCATTCACACTCCACCTTCACCATATCCATCAATCTCTCTATCAAATCGACACCCAATCTCAAGTTCCCTTCCCTCAACTCTCACTTTGAGGGGGGAACACCTCATCCCATACCTGGGGCAATCAACTCCTATTTTTGTCTTGCAGTTCATCAAGAACAACCAACAACATAAAAAGGGGCAAATGTAAACACCAAAATCATGTCTATCCCTTGGTCATCTCTCCCCCTTGGTCCCCTTAGTCCCATTCCACTTTTAACCATGCTTAACCTATGTCTTATTAATTTAAAATAATCATCTATTTTAAATTAATAATTCCCTCTGTCTCTCATGACACCTCACCCCTCCTAGGATACCTCTCCTTGGATGCCCTCCACTACCCCATGCCAAGACTTAAATGCTTAAACCCCATTTCATCCCTTCCACTATCATCTCATACTCATTTAACCTACCTTTGACCATTTTCCCATGACTAGCTGACCTCGACAGAAGGAAGAATGGATAAAAGGTTATTTTTAGCCCTTTTTCCTATTCTTTCACTGTCGACATCAGTCATTAGTCGGCCAACATCAGCAATATTGCCAGCATCGATTGCCTTCAAAACTATGTTCTACATCTAAAATGTGGATCCACCAATCTTGAATCTTTTTCCATCCTTCAAATCAGCCAACCTTCTAGTCTTCAGACCTCTCTCACTCCCTCTCTCTCAAACACATAGCAAACATCACAGTGTACAGCTACTCTACATCAGTCACTCCACCTTGCAGGTTTTCTACACCAGTAACATTAGTAACTAGTTTGTTACACTCTTTCTTTAGCAATCCATAGCTAAGTATTTCTTTTGTGTTTTCATTATGTTCTCTAGTTACTGCTTCTAAGTAATATCACCACCCAGACCTAGGTATCAACTAGACCAGACCTGAATCCTTATCCTCCCTTTTCACCCCAATCCTTTGTCTAGTCCCTCTTTTAAACCATACTTTCTACCCTATAAACCCTGCACAGACCTCCAAACAGACTCTCAGACACCTCAAGCCATCTTGCTAACCACAAACTGACCATAAAGTCATCTAGAACTCATCCATAGCCTCATTTCCTCGACCGATGCCAGCCACTAGGCCCATTGCCCCCACCGATGTCGGTAGACTAACTAACATCGGTGCCCTTTGACCAACCGATGTTAGCAAATTAACTGATGTCGGTGACTGTGGTAGACCGACAGTAGACAACATGTATGCATTATCTAGTTTCCTTTTTGCTAGTCATTTATCATTTCTTTATTTCTGACACTTTTACTTATTAACAGTGGACTGTCATCCCATAAGGAAGTCTTTGCACTTTCGGGACCAAGCTTTTACTTGGTAGTCCACCTTATATCCATCTAACAATCTCGTTGTTTAAAGTCTCTTTCTTCTGTAGGTGTCATCCTCCACAACCAAAGAGGATTTCTCTCAACGTCTAGATAATGGTGTGCAGACCTCATCTGGGTAACATCTAACCCTAACCATTATTTTATTTTCTTACTTCCTTTTGAATGTGAAAGCAAAAATTGATAGAAACACACCTATAATATATCATAGACTTTGTAACGCCGAGATTGGTATATCATCATGCTAGTCAAAATTAATGGACGACATGTATTGAAAGCTATGAAATTATCATTGCTAGCCATTATAGGAGGTATAACAATGATAGGAGTTACCAAAGGGGATGGAAATAAAATTATAGGATATACCTTAGGCTGAGGGGTGACTACTTTTGATCTCTTTTGAGATGGAAATGACAATTCTAAAAAATCAGCCCTCTTACCTTTAGTAGATGATCTTGTTTGTTTGCTTGGCATACATCACCTTGAAATTATGAGTTTATAAGCTAGTGGATTCATTATGTGATTATATATATATATATATAACTCATGTAATGCTTACTAGGAATAACATCAATCTCTATATAATTTTTGAGTCCCACGGAGCATGCCAAAAATTGTTATCACGTAAGATTGCACATGTCTTGATCCTATAACATATTGTGAAAGTGCCTAATGATATAATGGGAAAACCTCCAAAGTTGTGGGACCTTGGAAATTTGAGATTAATCTATGGATAAGGTTAGATTCCTTTCACTAAATCTAATGCAAATTGATAAAATACTAGTTTTTTTAAAATCTCACTCTTTAGTGCTTCTGAGTCGTAAACTATAATTTTGATGGGGAAAAAGGTTAAATAATTCAAATGTGTAGAAAACTAAAAATATGGTGATTACACAAAATATTTTATAGTTGATTTTAATGCTTGATTTATAATCATGATAGAAAATAAAATATGTTGAATTTGTTTCGACATAAACTTATATAGATGAGAAATCAGAGGTAGTCTTTTAGCTTTTTTTTTAGAAAGGAGAAAAGGATATTTATTTCAAAGAATATTTTCAAGAGGGTAAAATACCATAAATGAATTTATTGAAAGTGAAACAAAGAGACAAAGATTTCATAAATAATCAAATAATTTACACACACATAGATATCTCTCAAGACAAGAAGGACAAATCTTCAAATTTGTTTCTCTCCAAAGGTTATAACTTTTAAATATATTCAAAATGCAAAAAATATATCTAGCAGAAAAAAGATATATTGGTCCATAGGGTGTACCCATTTTTATATGAAATATGTCATAAAAGACCTGTAGTTGTTGAAACTTGAACGCTCAGTTCATAAAATCATGCAAATATGAAATCCCTCATGCAAAAAGAGGTGAGTTGCTTTATTTATGCCATATTAGACTTTTGAAATGGTTGGAACATGACATACACAAGCTAGATATTATTTAGAGCATAACATGGCCTGGTATGGTATGGTTGGAACTAAATATCTCCATGCATGTCCTCTTCATCTTATAGTGGCTTAAAAAATATCTTCATGCAAAAAGAAGTGCCCAAAATAGAGCTGGTATTTCAAATAAAAGATAACATTAAAATAATTCCATGTTTATTTTCATACAAACCCTAACATGAAAAAATTGAAGTGACACTTTTACATCTTCTAAGTCTTTATACCTTTTTCCAAAATGAACTCTGTAATTTATACTTCATGATTTTACACCTTTTTAACAATTCACAATTATCAAAAAAGAAAGTGCAATTTGCACTTCTATTTTTTTAAACTTTCACTTTATCAAAACTATAAAGTGTAAAAAGTATAACTTTCTATTTCTAAAAAGGAGTTACAAAAATATAGTTTTACCCTTGAAATTGTAACTTAATGTTTTGAAATGAAATTAAAAATGATAATAACATTTAAAAATATTTAAAAAAGAGGGAAAATTAATCAATTTTTAGAACTTAATCAACTTTCTTATCATTCTTGGCCTATATCTTCTCTATATATGCATCAAAGGCTTTGAAAATATCTTGAATTCACTCTGCATTCATCCCATAAGAATAGATGTTGGAGGATACATAATCTACTTGGGCATCAAATAATTCTCTATTTTGAAGGTTCTTATGCCCTAAATTTTAGTCCTCATTTGATCAATTGTTTTCTCATACTTGATGAACCTATGGATGGAAATTAGGACAAAGATAGTGTCCTTTGTAGTCTCCTTCTCAACTATTGCTTTGAAATTATTCTAAACTTGTTCTACTTAAAGGAGATTATTGACATCATATATTGGTTAGAATGAAATTAAATTCACCATGCCTTCAATCTCATATAATACATCAATTGCCTTGTCATGAGCCTCCTTGGCTCATTCAATAGACTCTATTAGTACTCTTATCCAAAAATAAGTTGCCCTATGCAATTCTTCATGCTCAGCATCATCCTTCAATATATTCTTATCAATGAGGTTATTCATACCAATTAATTTTATGTCTATTAATCTAGGATAATAAAGATATAAAGTCTAAATATCTCCTTCATACTAATTAATCTATTTTTCAAAATATCCTTTCTCTCCATGATGATTCCATAATGTTCCATCATGTCTATAGGAACCCTATTTCCTTTAGTGATCAATTCCTTAGACCATTTTTTTGTATTCCTTCCCATGTGAGAAATCCCTCGTACATAGTAAATTATTGCTTGATCTAGATTAATTGGCTACACTACTTGTGCTTATTGTGATGTTTCACCAAGATTTATGAACTAGTTCAATGCTTCATTCAGCTAATCTAAATTTATTTTTATCTTATCCTTGGTGGCATTGTCATGATCAATTCTTTATAAGAGATATCTTATACATGTCTAAACATCATTATTGAGTCCCTCTCTTATTTTCAAACCAAGGGGTATATGATAAACTTGATAATCCTCTACCATAAGATCTTATTTTAATTTGTCTAGTGGGGGAAATATAATTTCAACATATCTCTCCCCTTTCTCATCATTGAATGTCCTTGAGAGGTTCTTGGGAGTGGGTTTGGATTTATTCTTCAATATTGACATAGAAAATTCCAATGTGATGGGATCAATCATTATTTTCCACTTCTTACCCACTAATTGTGTTAACCAACTAGGGGTAGTCTTTTATTGATCTGACACTATCCCCAAGAATATAAAGTTAATGTAGCTTAATTAGTTAATACTGTGACTAATGGAGACTCCTAGGAAGATGATACCATTGGTCGATTAGGAGGTGCCTATAGAGATCCACTCTCATCATTGGTTTATAAATGAATATTTTTTATAAGTATTTGGGCTGCTCCAACCTCTACTGATGGTGTAGATGAAATATTGGAAATAGCAAAAGTTGAGGATGGAATAGGCATAGGGGTTGTGAATTTGGGAACTGGTGGAAGGGTGAAATCCAAGGCATTTAATGTCAATTAAGTGTGTGAGACCACTTAGGGTTGGTGATGTGAGAATAGTGGGTTGAGATGAAAAGTAAATAGTAATTATCCTAAGGTTTAGGGTAGCCTATAGAACTATAGTAAAGATGATTGATTCTATAATGATATAATATTGGGTGGTGTTAGGAATTAATGGTTATGAAATGGAAGGAATTGTATACGAAATGGAAATTAGGAGTGGATCAAATAGGGAATGTGAAGTGGGAGGAAGGGAAAGTGGAGTGGAAACTTGAGATTCCACTATAGGTGGACCCTAAGTATCCACTTGATTTATTTATGTTGACCATATTTGGCTTATTAATGTGGGTGGAATGGTAAGTGAAGTGGATACAAGTGTAAGGGTTGACACTAGACATAGAGGTTCTAAAACTTATAGAACAATGAGGACCTAAGACACTTGACAAGTGTAAATAGATGATGGAGTTATTGAAACCTATTATAAAATATGGGTAGGAAAAGTGGGAGTAGTGGAAATAGGATTCAAGGCTATGGGATTTGAAATTATGGATCCTTGTTTTATTGGTAGTATGTCTTAATTTGAAATATAAATTAGTTACCCTAAATCTTCTCCTTGTCTTCTTAATTCTCCCTTCTTTGCTTGTGTCTTCTTCTTCTCTCTTCCTTTTTCAAGTTACTCTGATGATTTTCTATGGCCCTCTTATGAAGTGATACTCCTACTTTGAGATTTAGGAGCTTTTCCTTAGCCCCTATTATTTCCCTTGTTATTTATGTAACCTTATTTCTTAGCCAAATGATTATTATATTGATAATAAGGGTTGTTTTATCAAAGAGAGATAAATATTCAATAATTGACCACCTCATTGGTGGTAAAGGTCTAGTGATGATCTGTGTGAGGTAGATTAGGTCTACCCTTGAGTTTTCATCCACCAAATCATCAAGAAATAGTGTCAGATCATAATATTTTATTTATTTTAGGGACATCCTAGAATAGTACCTCATTTTGACTATGTCTTCATCATCATAATATTCCCATGAATACTCATAATATGGCACATGTTTGTATATTTCTAGTTCTAGTGTAGTAGTGACCTTACCATATGGACACAAATAAGGTCTAGACTCTAGAGTCCTCAATATTATATGGTACATCTCTGCCTTCATAGTTCTAGCCTTTAAGAGGGATTTTCATGTGTTACAACCAATGGAAATTGGAAAATGGATCCCTACCCTATGTCTATATAAAAGGAGCTTATGTGTCTCCACAAGTTTCCTTGCCGACTCCAATAATTCCCATCTATCACTTACATATTGGGGAAGTGTGTAGGGATAACCAATAAATCTAATTACCTTGATGTAGGAGTAAGTGGGGACTATATGAAGAAGGAACCCCATTTAGTGATCTCATCTTTCACTTCTTGGGAGAAACTTGTTTTCCCATGTTTTTGATCAAACATAATAGTGATGCTCAAATTGAATGCATCATTGACTCTCTTGAACTGCTATCTACTATCTTGTAGTATAAAATGAGGGTAGTAGTTATAAGCTCTTGTTGCTTCCCCAGGAACTATGTTGAGGCCTGGGAACAATCTTCTTTTCTCTTTGATATAAATAATATATGATGTCATATAAAACTTTTTTATCTTTAAACCTTTATCAATTGTTTGTATATGGAATCACTTATTAGTTGGGCCCAATATATCTATTGTTTATTTTCTCTATTGATCTATATATACTAGTACATACAGTCTTGAAAACACTTGGCATCAAGATTGCTAGTGACTTTGTGCAATAGTGTTATAATATCTCCTACATCCTCTTTGAAAAAAGATTTATACAAAGTCTTAGGCAATCTAGTTTAGGAATGATTGTGAGTCCTAAGCCATTAAATTTTATTTATCTTTTGACATCCATACTTTTTATCTCCATATAACTATGTCAAAATTTATGGAATTATATCCAAATAAATCTCAAACTCAAGAATTACAAACACTATGTTGATGAAGTTAGGGTTAAGATCTAGAACCTTTTCCCCTTTTTCAATGTAGATTTGTCTTCTATTAGGTTCATAATTTTGGGATATTTTAAGGTCAACTCAGGGCTTTGAATGGATAGAGGGAAGGTTTTAGCTTATGGTAAACTAGAGTAATAGATACTCTAGATCTAGTCATTTGAAAAATGTACACCCATCCTAGCCCAAAAATCTCCTAGGTTAATGTGAACTAAAATTATGTCTTTTATTTTTGCTATATTGGCCACTAAATAAGAAATCACTCTATGGCCCTTATATTTGGACTTCATTTCCTTAGGATGAATGGAAACTAAATTTATTACTTGTGAGAAACCAAGCGTGAAAGTTGGTAGAACTTATAGGTGTCTAGAGCACATATATTCTCCAACAAAACTTGGAGGTGATGAAAGCACATCCGCTCTCTACATTGTTTAAAGGATATGATATTTATATTGAAACTTGGAGGTGTTAAAATAACATCAGATTTACATGGTGTTTGAGGCATGTCAGACCTTTGATGGAAGTGGAAGGTGCTCATAACATGTCCACTTTTCATGAAGGCTTAAAATCTTGTAGAGAATTTAGGTGTTTGAGATAGGTCTAGTGTCTATGGGGATGCTAGAAGAATATTTATAGGGAATATTATGTATTTTGAATTTGAAGGTATATACTCAAGAATATTCATTTTAGTTTCTAGAAAACTCTAATTTCAAATGTAAAATCTTGGAGGGAAAATGAAAAGGTTGTTCTTGGGTAATGTTATAGGTTTTGGAAAATTTTAAAATGGATATTTTAGAAATGGAAGCCTTAGATTTCCCTGAAATGACTTAGAATTTACTAGACATGTGATTTCAAATCTAAAATTAAATCCTTAACCATTAACCTTAAGAGAACCTCAATCTAAAATCTCACAAGAAATGTAGATGATTGGGAAAAGATTTAAAATGGAAGATAATAGTAGAAATAATGTGTGGAAAGTAATGCATAACAAGTGAGGATGATGTGGGAGGTTGAGACACGGCCATGGATTGAAGTATAAGTTGGTATGCATGAGGTTTGAGGCTCAGTGGTAAGGGTGTAGGTGACTGGAGATCCAAATATATGATTAGCAGCTTAATAAATGATAAAACATTAAAAAATTAATTTTTTTATTAGTAAAAACCTATAATTAATATGAGTTATGGGAGTTGGTGGTGGAGGTTGGACCTAATTTAATAAGGTCTAATATCCATAGGAAGGATTAGCTTAGCAAGAAGTGGGATTCAACATGCACTTTGCATGTTAAAAATGTGTAATGTGAACTTTAAGTTATTCATTCCATAGGAAGGGGTTTGGTGAGTTAGCAGAGGTTAGACTTTATTAAAATAGGTCCACTCTCCATTGATGGGATAATTGGATTTGGTAGAAGGCAAAAACCATAGGGTACTTTAGATGTTTGTAATTTTCAAAGTAAACTCAAGGTTCTGAGTCTTGCAATGCATAGTTGGTAAGTGATTTTGGTGGAAGGTAGAGCCCAATGTTCAATTTGCATGTTCCAAAATGTGTAAGGTGCATATAAGGTTATAGGTTGTGTTAGATGAGGGGTTTATAGGTTTGGTAGGATCTAGAGCCCATCATGTACTTTACTCATTCTAAAAATGTGCAAAGTGCACACCATGTTATTGATTATATCAGACGAGTGCATGGTGGGATTTGGATCTGACCATGCATTTTTTACATTCTGAAATGTGTAAAGTGCATGGTAAAAACTAGATTTTATGATTTTTGGGTATGGGTGATTTACGAGATCCAAAACCCATGAAGTAATTTTACAAAAGTGTAAATTACATCTAGAGGTTTGGATTATACAAGGTAAAGTAAAAGATCTATTTTTTTAAGGAGTCAAGGTTTTTCCTAAAAACAAAGGGGGTTTCCCTTAGGGTGTTATATATAATGAGATTTTTGGGACAAAAATCTCAATAATAACATCATCATCAATCATGTTAAGACCATTATACATTTAAATAATGATTTTATTAAATATTTTATTCATTAATTATTATATTATTAATCAATATTAAATCTTCTTTATAACCATTATCTAACTATCCAAAAAAGAAAACCTATGAATTAGGCAATTTCTTGAAGTACATAATTATCAAATTGCTGAAAAGATGTATCTCATATGAATGTTCACACTACAAAGATGAAATAAAACTATATAAACTAAGAAAATAAAATGAATACTTGAATATAAATAAATTAAACTAAATTTAATCTAGAAGTTAAAATTAATTCAGATTTAAGACTATAACTAGTAGTTGGAAAAATTAATAGAGTTAAAGATAAAACTACAATAACAAGAAAATATGCTAGAAAACTAAGAAACCACAAATAAACTAAATCTAATAAAAATAAATAAATAAAACAAACTGAGATAATAAACAACTAGCAATTGGTCTAAAACATAATAGGTAAAATAAACTAATCATAAAATTTATGAGTCTTGAAACAAGAATCGCCTTAGAATAAAGTAGAATATGATTTATTGAGAAAAAAGATTTAATACAAATTATCTTTGAAATAACAACTATTATAGTTTGTAAATATCAACAAAATGTTGCACATGGAATGCAATCATTATTATTTAGGTAAAGTACTTCAAATTCTATACATATAACTACATATTTGTAATCATCATAAGATATTAAACTTAATAGACTTTAGAAAATTGATTTATAATTTAAATAAGAAACCTAGATATACCTACATTAATTAAGTTACTTAATTATTAGAATATGTATTATTGGTCTATCTACAAAATTTGTATTATCTAAGAGATGTTGCACAAAAGAAGAGAGTAATGAATAGCTTTGAAATGACTTAGAACCTTCAGGATTCTTGTGTAACATTTCTCCTTTTGTGATGTGTATTTGATTTGATTATAAATTAATCTCTTCTGGATATTCTTAGTAACTAAGTTATAACTAACTTTAGTTATTTAGTTAGTGACTTTAATTGACTTTAAAAAGTGAATTAGTTAATTATAACCTAAATTTATAAGTTTTAGACTTTAAATAAATTCTTAGGATCAAATTAAATTAAAAATAATAGACCAATGAAATTTCTAATGATTGGGGGCCTTAAATCATTTAAAAATTTTAAATAAATATCTAAATATTCATAATAATAATAAATGCCAATAATTTAAATACTCATAATATCAAAACTATAAGTATTTATCCATAAATTAATTGAATAACATGAAGTATTATACATAATTATCATCATATCTAGTACTTTGTGTGAATATGAAATCAAATTTTCATAATCAACATATTTATTACCAAGTAACAAGTATTTCATCTTTGATTCCACTAAGTTTTAAATTTATTTTAAAGAATTTTTAAATATCACTTAAAACATAGTGTACTAAATAACATAAATTGTTCATAACATTATATGTTGGCTACACATTTATCATAAAGGTGCATGTGACTAGTGAATTTATATACATATATGAATACCTCTCACTACATTTAAAAAATATTTGAAAACTTATCCATGCATCAAAATAATTCATGGCTGCCACATGATCCTATTTTCCACAAAAAATCTCAAAACTCAGCTTCTATATAGTATGCAATTGGCCTTATAAAAAAATAGAACATCCATATATGATGAAAATTATTTTTATATTTATCAAAATAATAAAAAACCTAGCATACCATCAACATATTCAGTTGTGAATTCAAATTATTTCAAGCATAAAAAATGAACACACTCTAAAAAATCCTAACAATTTTGTGCTTCAAACCTTGAAAGCTTGAACTTGTATAATACCACCATATTTGATGAATTTTATATCAATCCTTTCTTCAAATAAATTTTTAGACTAAATGATATGAAATATGAAATAAGTGTGATTATAAAATAACTTTAATTTTGTTCCAAAATCCATTTTATTAGATTTTATGACTAGGTTAAATTTGATGTTTGAATGATCATCAAACTGTGTTATTTCTACTATATTGTGGTGGTAATTTAACCATCAAATTTAATGTAAAAAATTTTTTTAGGTGATGAACATACATATTTTGTACATCAAAATGATTTTTTATCACTTTCCATCTCAAATGCAAACCATAATTCTATCTCCATTTCCTTGACTACATGTAAGCTATATTTTGACACAACGATGTCTTAAAAATCACATGAATCACTTGAATAAGATAATATTTCAACATATTTTCAATAATATAAATCTTGTAATATTGAAATTAAAACATGAGAGTAATAAAGCAAAACTCTTGTAGTAACAAATTGCTGCAAAATAGTTTTCAAGATTCTAATAATAATTACAAGCAATATTTCAAATATATCCCACTTCCATGTAACTTCATCCATACGATGAGTCTTTTGAAGAAGAAAAAAAAATTCAACCAAGATGACTACATATTTTTAAAAAAGATGCTTAGAGCTTTCATAGTCTTAAGAAATTATAGGAAACTTCTGCATGATACCAATATTACATAACTTAATCAGTTATTGATTCATTTATAAATAAAACATTTTGCATGGAACATATATAATAGATATTATTTCTTCATGAAAAAACTTCTCAATATCATAATATATCCAGACTTATACTGAGAGTTTCACCCATGCACATGAATAATAAAATGCACTCATCTTTCACAAATATATAGAATTCAACCTTTGTGATTTCATACCTTGTTTTAATTAATAATAATTTTTTTTTGAGACTTATCAAGTAACTAAATTAAGCAATTCTAGTAATACCTTGAAATGAAACCAATCTTGAACTCTTTCTACATTTTTCCTTTCTAACATCTTTACCCAATCATCTGAGTAGTAGACCTTTGATTTTGTCTTTTGATTGCCAAAATGATGAATAAAAAATAAAAATTGTCACTTTTATATTTAAAAAACTTTCATAAAGGCACTGGTGACATGTAAAATTCCTATTCACTTGTAATTTCCATCATTATTTTAATGTTTCATCCACTTTTAGTAACTTTTCTATCTAATTATCAAACCAACAATCTATACTACAAAATTATCTTCCAAAATCCTAAAGACAAGAAAAGTACTAATATTTAATTTTATCTTAACATCAATATCACCAAATATCTAAGGATCTAGTATCAAATCCATAATTCATTTATTTCCCATACTTTCAATGTGCACAATGTATTATCATTATTCAATATTTGGGTTTACTTTGAACCATCACTAGTTATAACTTAACCATGGTTACTCACTAATATCCATCATCTTAGCATCATACACCATATCATTTACGAACTCCATAATCACTACATACTCAAAGGACTTATTGAATAATTATATGATACATGACTTAGGTTGAATTTATATTAGAATTAGATTATATAATTTGCATTAGGTTATAGAATGTGCACATGAAACCTAGGCTATATATTTAAGTTTTTAGCAATATCATCAAATTTTTATGTCCTAATTCATGCTATTAGAACTTAAAATTATATGCTTAAAAAACATTAAAAATATATACCATAAGGTCTATGGTTACATCAAACATTTTATATAAGTAATATGATCAACCATGCCTATTAATACATGCTACAAATTTGAGGACAATAATTTCTCAAGTGGAATTGCATAGGAAACAACTAAATGTGCATACTTACTTCATTTCATAATTAATTATTCATGCAACCAAACATTATAGACCAAGAATGATAATGAGATGTTTTTTATAGGATTGAACTATTTGTAAGTGAAAGTAATCCTCAATAGTGGAAAATTGATATTTACTTGCAAGATCACTTCTACAAGACTAAACATCATTATTTACCTTGTAAACTACAAATCACTATAGTCTGATACTGAAATATATATTTTCATTAATAAGAAACTTATGCTTTGAAAACCACTTAGTTACTATGAAGAGTAAATAAAATTTAATTTAACATTCATTAATGATTGTGCATGAATCAAAGGATGAATATTCAAACAAATACAAGTGAGTTGGCTCCTATCAATAGTTTTAAACTTCATGACACTAAGTCATCAATATGGTAGAATGTCTATCTACATTTTATTTTATAGAAAAAGATAGGGGTGTCAAAAATATGCATAATAAGACTCCCACATTTGATTCATCCTACATAGATAAAAATAATATGAATGGTAAAATATTGGACCCTCCTTTAAGATTTACCTAAAAACCATTGATGTGAGTAGATACTGTAACAACCTCTCAAGGTTAAACTAGAATTAGGTTAGGATTATTTTTTAACTCATTAAAAAATTAACTTTATTGATCCCAAGTACTAATGATATTTAAATAAATGCATAATTTATGTAAATTATTCTATTAACCATCAAGTTAATCTAATGATTTATTTAGCTAATGATCACTATTTAAAAATATTGATTTTCTTTCACAAGTAAAACATAAAATAGTACTAAATTACCCAAATTAACAAATTAACCACTGTTGGTTTAAATATCACAATAGGTAAAAATATAAATAGTCATCTATTATTGTTATAAAATTAATATCAAATAGTAAAAGTTTATAATATTACATATCAAAATATCAGATTATAATTATACAATGTTCCATAGAACATACGAGTCTAAATAAACTCATTATATCCAAAAGCATTATGAGCAAAGACTCTATTGGTTGACTAATTAAAGGGGAGGGAGAGTATCATTTGAGGGTTTTTCCACACCAATCATAGAATTTTGATCTCATGCACATTATCCCAACAAGGCAATGACCATACCTTCATAGATCGGTAGATAGTGATGGTGTGGGAATTGAGAATGTCAACTAGAACCTATGTGTTGTAAGATAATTATCTCTTGTATTATACCTTAAATAAATACATTCTAACATGATATCATGAAAAAAATTCAAAATAAATCAAATAGGTAAATTTTAAATGTTCAAACCATAAACATTACTTTGGTCAATGTTTTAATATTGTTTTCTAGATCTCAAGATATGTCAAATTCACACAAACAACTCATTTGGATATTCTCTATCTATTTATTAGTGGTACTAAGTAATTACATGCATTGCATCTCACCTAATTTCTAAGAATCATTAATACCATATTCATTTATACATAAATAATACTTAAATCAAAATATTCAAATAATATATATCTATATAAAAACACCATGACACATTAATATAAATAATCATCTAATTCCATATATTTCATCACATGCATCTAATGGTATAAATTAGCTATCTAATTTTAAATATATCCTTTTAAACAAAATAATTAAATTTATTCATAACATAAGAACAATAGTAATAATCAACTATTCTTCCATCAAATTAATGTTCTTTTGTTTAAAACAAACTTTTAACTATGTTTAGATTATCCATAAAATACTATTTGAGCACATACAAAATTATTTGTTTTCTATAATAGCCACATAACAATCTATTAACATATCATAAACTATTTGATTACATATAGAGTTCTTTGGTTATTCTTTGTTGGTGTTTTGGCTATCTTTTAGCTATTTTTGGGCCTGGTTGGTCTTATTTCTTGGAAGATCTTTGGTAGACTATGGATATTTTTGTTTTTGTACATCTCCCATGGTCTAAGGACCCCAGCTCAAAAAAATCCCCACCTTTAAGTTGAATATAAAACATATCACAAACTCTTTATAAATTCTTATGTATCGAATAATCCCTTTATGTTATAAATTCTTCACTATAACTTTATTTAAACATTCATGTAATAAATACACCTTTTAATACCATGATACAAGTATATATGCAAAGTACATATAATAGAAGATTATATTTAGGTAAAACACATGTGACTATATAGGAGTATACGTTCCCGAAAAAACATCAAGTAATATATAGCTTCTATTTAATACATAAAAACTATATATATATATATATATATATATATATATATATATATATATATAATTACATAGTTTAAGTTGAATGTTCCATAAAGACAATCCAATCCAATCTATACATTTAAAACAACTGTTAAAAATACCTATAGATATCCAAACATAAGTTAAATGGGAACATTTAACTTATGTTTGGATATCTATAGGTATTTTTAACAGTTGTTTTAAACGTATAGATTGGATTGGATTGTCTTTATGGAACATTCAACTTAAACTCTCTCTCTCTTTCTCTCTCTCTATCTCTCTCTCTCTCTCTCTATATATATATATATATATATATAGAGAGAGAGAGAGAGAGAGAGTTTGTGTTGAATGTTCCATAAAGACAATCCAATCCAATCTTCAGGTTAAAAACAATTGTTAAAAATACCTATAGATATCCAAACATAAGTTAAATGTTCCCTTTTAACTATCCAAAAATAACACAAAACCAAATGTCTCACAACTACATCATAAAATCTATAGGCTCAACTTACGTTAAGATAATATCTTTCACATCTATGTTGATCCTCTAACTATTATTATAATAATAAATTATTAATTCAAGAATAAATATTACTTTGACAAAAATATAGTCATATAATCATTATGAAAATATTCTAATTAGAACCCAAAATGTTCAATCCACTCAACTCATTCAAAAAAATGGATGTCTGTGTTAAACCAAAAAGATTCAAATTTTCTATTCAATTTATAAAATGCAAATAAATCAAATTGTTTGAAAACTCTAATATTTTTATAAACATATTCAATGCAATTAAACCCATTAATAGAAATAAACAAATACACATCTCATAAATATTAATAAAAAGTAATTTTCAACCAATATAGTCATAAAATCATGTGTATAATTCATTCTTGGTTTCACAATGTGCACATCCAATAAATGGTAGGGGTTTTGGGCTTATTTATACTCAGCCCTATGGATGGGATAAACCCATCCCTAGGGTCATTTATAAACAACCCATGTATAATATATTTTTATTTTGAAAATAACTCAAAAATCATTTCAAGATGGACTAAAAACATAATAAAAAACACATTCCTTAAACCATCTAAAACCTATGTTTCAAAACAAAAGGAGTATAATATATGATCATAGGAATCTAATAAGGGAAGTTAGTAACATGTTAGTTTAATCAATAAAATCTTCAATAAAGACATTTACACTTACACTCCAAGCATAGATCTTAGGGGTGAGCTTAGCAATAAAATACAAATGAAAGCACAACTAAAGTGTAAAACATAAAAAATCCTTTACCTTTCTTGAGAGATCCAAATGCATTGTTGACTGGCTTGCTCATCTTGTGTATCAAGTAGTCTTTGTTAAATGGAGGTGTGTAGCTCCTCATCTCCTTGGTACCATGGCTTGTGTTGTGGCTTTGCTCAGGATTTTAGCATTATAACACTAATTGTTAGGCATTTTTTCATTATAATACTACTCTTCGCAAATATTTGAATTCATTTGTTCATAATTACTTTTCACCAAAATAAATTAAAATTCAATAGGTAAGGCATTTTATTTATAGGCTTATGAATTAAACCCAACCCAAGGTGAGTCATGGTGTAGTTTAAACATGGAATGAGTTCAAACCTAACCTAGGTGAGTTAAATATAGCCCTAGTTGAGTAAATAGTTGTCAATTAATCATGATTTGTAATGAATAGGCATGAGTCTCCAAAATGAGATATTTTAGGATAATTTCAAAGAGCTTGAAACCTCACAAAACTCATGATGAAAGGCTAGGATATTTACATTTTTGAGTTTCCTTTTCTTAGTTTAATAATTAATTACACATGGATAATTCAACTAGGCATTTAATTTAGTTTAGCTTGTTAAATGATTTTGATTATCCATTTATCTCTTTCATTATTTGATATTTGTTTGTGTTCCCCACTTAATAGGTCCATAGGATAAATTAATTATTGTAATATTGTATGATGATTAAGAATGAATCCACGAGAGGTTATTGTTGAATACTATAAGATATCCCAATTAGGATGTCTCAACATGGTTTTTAGCCTTTGATGAACGATGCATAATAATTTTTTGGATGCTTAGTGATTATTGTGTTTAATTTCTAATGGTTGGTAGGAATCAGTTCAAAGTCCACTTAGAAGCCAGTTTTGGCTAGTTTTAGGTGTCTATAGTTTTCCCCTATTTAGGAAGACATTGCAATCTATAGGCATGATAATGTATTATAAAATAATGAAATGGGTTGAAAAGAAAATAGCGATTGAATAAAAATATCAAAACAATGATTGGGAATCCTATAGTTATGCCCCTCAAGGGAGTGGCTAACACATACATTTGATGAATAATCCATCGAAAAGAAGTAAGTATAAGAATTAATTTAACTCATGGGTGAGATTAATCCAATCAATAAAATGCTTACATGCATTAATTTTAAAAATTAATAATTTTTCCAAAGGCATTTATAATTAGTAACAAAGGTTTAGACACTGATTTGCCCAAAGGTAGTTATAATATGTGGTAATGGCGTATGCCCCAATTAGGGTCATTTGGTCAAAATAATGATTTTCTCATAAGTAGTTATAATCATTAAGATGACCTAGAATTAAAAATGATTTTTGATTTTACCCTAGTAGGGTAGATTGGCAAGCATAACTTAAGGAATAACATATTACATATATTAAAGATGAATAGGCACAAACATAGATGTGATGGTCTAATGAATGAAGAACCCACAAATAACTAGGCATATGAGAATGTGCAAAGTGATGAAATAAATGAATAGAAGAATAAGAATTGATCAATGGAAATGATTCAATTATACGTACCAATGTGGAGATTTTCATCTTTATTAGCATTGAATATAACTAGAATGATCAATGGGTAGATTTGATCAAGGAGGGTGGGAGGATTTACTAAGGTTACCAAGGATAAACTTCTATGGTGATATTGCTTGTAAGACTTCCCAAGCTGGTTTTTTCTATAACACGTGACAATATGCCTCATGATAGAACACCATGAGAACTTTCCTAAAATATGCATAAAGACAAACTCCTAATCTAATAAACAATTGAAAACAATAAACCAATGATAAAAACCATGATGATAATGTTGACATATGAATATGGATAGATTTAATAATAATGTGTAAGGAATCATCCAATGAATACATAAAGACTGAGTCAAGGCACAACACTAAAAGCAAATAAATATGCAAGTAAATAAAGAAATAAGTAAGCAAATAAACACATAAAAAACTTGAAAGTAAAATTAAAATAAAGCATCCTAAAAATGGATTTTCCCTTGTAGAGTGGATCGAGGATGTCTAAATAGGCTTAGATAATACAAATGTTTTTGGATTCTAAAGTTTTTGAATGTTTTTGGAATTTTGAGATATCTTAACTCATTATATATTGATAAGATACCAATCACAAAATAGAGAGATCATTGGCTTATGTTACTCAAAAAATGGTGAGAGCATATGAAAAAGAGGGACTGAGCTAACCTTAAAATGAATTAAGTGTGGCCTACATAGTCCCATTACTACCTCAAGTCACAGTAATTTTTCCAATACAAAAGGCAGTGAGATTCAACCTGATAACAAGTTCTCAAATTTAGGAAAATGAGAATAGTAATGGTAAGGTTATGTGGTAATGCATTTTAAATATGTTATTCCTAATTTTCACATAGGTGGTTATAATTAATAAATAATAACATAGGTTGGTAGTAATGAATTGCCCATAAGTAGTTATAATTAGTAACACAAGATGGACTATTGATTTCTCTATAGGTAGTTATAATCAATAGCACTACTTAAACAAGAATGAAATATAAATTTCTAGATCCATTATCATACTGCTTTCATAAAATATCAGTTAAACACATAATTCTAAAACTACTAAAATTAGATTAGAATCCCCTCATGGAATGTGTGGGAAAAACCAAAAGAACTAAGATCAAAATAGGCTTGGATAGGATGGCTAAAAATAGGCTTTGGTATAATAGGGATGGCATGGTAAAATAGTATAGGGTATGACATTGTTTAGGATGATAATGGGATGGCAATTGGATATAATGGAAGGAGGGTTTCCCCTAAGTCATGAGGCAAATGGTAGGTTATGGAACAATGGCAAGGTAATGGCAAAATGAAAATTTCAAGGTATATTACAAATGGTAACAGTAAGGGTATGGTTTTTAGTAAGTGAAAAAGTTAAATGTTTTTGTTGTTCTTGATGATGTGGAAATGCATGTCTCGATTAGTGTAAGATATAACTAGAATAGTCAATCATGTAAATTTCTCACCCACATATCTTATAAATGGCTACTCTATCAAGAAACTGATGTAGATTTGTATTCCAAAAATGTTTTTGGTGTGACCTTCATTGGTATTTGAATATATTTCCTCCGAATATCAAGATAAGATATATTTATAACCTTTGTAAATAGAAGTGTGGCCATGGATGGTAAATATGGATAAATGTTGGATTATAGGTCTATTGTGGCGATGTAAAAGTTGATGATAATGGATTTTATAGTGGTTGAGAAATAAATGAAGATCATGATTTTTAGGCACATACAACATTTTTAATTATAGATTTAACGTAATTTTTGTTATGGTGGGGCCAAAGACTTATGAATATGTTATCAAAAGGACCACCATATTTTTTTATTACTTGGGCTTGAGAGTAGCTACCATATAATTATGTTGTAGATTGGAAGTTATATGATTGTTATCTTTGATAATGTCTTCATCAAGTAGTGAATAACTATTGTTCTCAGCTATTGAGACCTCAAGGAGGTTTTCACCAATGAATTTGTCTTGATTATATCATAGCACCTATGAGAAGGTTTCACTAAGGAATGTTGAATTCAGACTTTAATTGTCTTCTAGTTCCTCCAAAAATGTATCACTAGAAGATACTATGTTTGGAATTTGATTTTCCCTTATCACCTTTAAAAATGTTTTGATAGGATATTTTGCTTCTTCTAAATGAATGTGGTCTTGGTCTCCCTAATATTAGTTAGCTGATATGTCACCATGGATGTATTTTAGTAAAGTGTGATTATGTTGGTCGCAATCGATACTTGTAAGAGGTGGAAGGTCAATAAAATTTTTAGGTTAGTTGGTGGTAATGGCATGTGGAACTATAATGGAATTAGAATAGGCATCACAATCCTCTTAGAAGTTATTAGGAGAACTTGTGTGTCATGTCCCCTTCTAGTTGACATATTTCGAGCGGATGATTAGCCTATTATGTGACCCTCGTAGGCTAATGAAATGGATAGAGGGTCTTGATAGAGATGGGTTGGAATTCGTTCGGGCTCTTTCGGACATGAATTAAGGGAGATATTAATATTTGATTGATTTAATCAAATATTAATTATTTGATCTCATTTTAATTAATTATTAATTAATTAATAATTATTAATTAATTATTAATTATTAATGATTTAGTCTAATTTGAGGGTTTAAATTCTAAATTAAGACTTGGTCTAATTTTAAGACCCTAGTTCTAATTTAAGGAAGTCTAATTTAAGGGAGTCTAATTTTAGCAAGCACACCTTTGGAGGTGTATAAGAATCTCTCATGGGAGAGAGTTTGTATTCAAGCTTATTATTGATATTGATTCTTGTTAAGAAATTCTTCTGTGAAGACTGAGCCAAGGGTTCCAGGATTCCAATTGCATTGAAGAACGTCAACTCTTCATTGTGTGCAATTCAGAGGTTGTGAAAGATCAGCCGATCTATTGCCGAATTGAGAGATAACTTCACCCAGAAGTTATCATAGTATTACAGGTATTTGAGAGATAACTTCACTCAGAAGCTATCACAAGGGTTTACAGGTATTTTCTTTATTTTGGGTTTTTGATTCAAGAATTATCCAGATATAGATCTTTTGTGCCAGCCCATAATTCTACAGATCAGGATTAGGCATACAGGGTGTGTTATATCAGTGGCCGTACGAATTCCGTACAGCTCCATGAAAATCCGTACGCATCTACAGGAAGTTCAGGTACCGACATCGGCGAACAGGGACTTTCAGTGACCGACATCGATCGACTGAAGACCGACGTCGGCAGAAATCTGACCAACAGTGACCGACGTCGGCGATATATCGACCGACGATGGCGCCTGTGTGTCGACACAGAAAGGCGGAGACTTCCAGAATTGCAAGTTATTTCCCAGTTTGCATGAATTCAGGGTTTTTAAGACCAGATTTTAATATTCTTTTATTTGTATAACAGAGACTCAATTGTGTAATCGTCCAGAAGAACAAGTAATGTGATCTTTAATTGCTATTGAGAGATTATACTGTGATTTGTGTATGCTTATTTGAATCTATTCTGCAAGTTTGTATCTGTGATCAGAGCTTTATGAATTTATATATTCCCTGTTTGAAGGGGATATTACAGTGGTATCAGAGCTTATTGTGTAGATAAAGGAGCCCCTAAGTAAGGGACATTACAGTGGTATCAGAGCTAAATCTTGCCATCCTGAGGGTTTAGAAATTTTATGCAGCCACAAGAGTTGCGACCACACAGGTATTACACACGCAGTAAAGCTTTGCTTGAAGGTACTCAAGTTCTAGAACAACCGCTGGAAGACATGGGTGATGATATTGGCAGGGCCCGTATTCCTCACCATCTGAGAGACCAAGATGATCCAGAGGTTTTACTTACTCTTAGAGAACTACGAGAAGGGCAAAGGCAGAATAACCAGGTATTACTGCAGTTGGCAGCAGCACTGCCAAGATTGGGTTCTCCGAGGAGACATTCCCCACACCATGAAGATGTCAGGAGTGTTGCAGGATCACAGCGAGGCCATGGGACTATTTCTCATACAGCGAATAGGCCTACTAGGCCTATCTTTGTGAGATAGGAAGCAGAGGAGGTGATAGCAGATGAGGAGCATGAGGAGACATTTACAGACACACTTAGGGCAGCGACTGAAGAGTGGGAGTCATTACCACATGTGGTCAGGGAGATGATTACTTTTGACCGATTCCTCACACAAAGGAAAGAACATTACCGAGGTCGATAGAATGGGAGACCAAGACCCTAGAACAATGATCTGAAGCAGGCTACGAGTAGGCTCTCACTAGCAACATTTGACGGTAGTGGTAAAGTGACATCACAGGCTTGGGTTAGTAAGCTGGATACATTTCTCACATTGCGACCGATGGGTGAGGAAGATGCTATCAGATATGCGACACTACATCTCAAGGGAGTAGCTCACGATTGGTGGCACCATGGGATGGTGACACTCCATCATGATCGAATCACTTCTTATCAGGAGTTTGTGGACAAGCTGGTGGAGCGTTTTGACAGGAGGGATCCAGAGTCCTATTTCCGAGAGTTGGCACAGTTGCGCCAAAGTGGTAGTCTAGAGTTATACATTGGTGACTTCCAGAAGTTATCAGTCATGGTTCCTGACATTTCAGAGAGGCGACTAGTAGTACTCTTCGTAGAGGGATTGACAGAACCACTGAGAGGTTGGGTCAAAGGTTTTGATCCTCCTTCCTTACAGGAAGCTATGAAGAAGGCACGTAGTATGGAGATGGCAGCTCCATCTAGTAGATCTAACTCCAGAGGTACTTCTTCATCCAGGGACAGTAAGGGCTCCAACAGGAATAGAGAAAGACCAGGCTTCAACATAGATAAATCAGGGGTCAAGAATGATTCGAGGGCCAATCCAGCAGCACCACCTTTGGATAGAGAGGATCTTAATGACCTACGAAGGAAGAAGCTTTGTTTTTACTGTAAAGGTCCATATGATGCTAATCATGATTGTCCTTTGAGACCTAAGGGCAAAGCAAATCGGGTAATGTGGGCCTATTATGAGGATGAGGAATCAAAAGATTCCGAACATCACGATTGTTCCGAGGAGCCAGATGCTGAAGCTTCAGAGCCTTGGGTAGAGGCAGAGTCAGAGCTCCAGATTCAGGAAGCACGTCTATCTAGCATCTAGCACGAGGGATCATTCAGACTCCGGGGAGTTTTGGTAGGACAGAGGGTCATTACCCTTCTTGACACGGGCGCCACACATAATTTTATTGATACTAGATTTGTGGAGAAGTGTGGACTCACTACAGAAGAGTTTGAGGGCATTAGAGTTAAGGTAGCTGACGGTTACACCCTCAGATGTGAGCGGATGATCAGGGAGCTCCCATTACGCTTGAACAACTATGAGTTCAAGGCAGATTATTATGTGGTCAACATGGGAGATATAGACTTGGTTTTGGGCATGAAGTGGCTTCATTCCCTTGAAATAGTCACTCTTAATCTTAGGGATATGGAGATCCGTTTTGATGTAGATGGGAAGTCTCACATTCTCAAAGCTATACGGGACGGCAACATCAAGACTATTTCTTTACATCGGATGGAGAGGCTCATGCGACATGACATGGTAGAGTGGGCTGCCGAGTGCACAGTAGCACCAATACAGGAGGGACAACAGAAGACCGAGTACCATCCAGACATCCAGCAGCTGAGAGTCAAGCATGACAAGGTCTTTGGTGACATTCCACCAGGGAGACCTCCAGACAGGGGCATTGAGCATATTATTGAGCTTGAGGAGGGGGCTAAGCCCATTATGATTACTCCTTATTGACATCCTAAGCGGTTAAAGGATGAGATCGAGAGAACAATTAAGGAGTTACTGGCTATGGGTCATATTCGGCCAAGCAAATCACCGTTTGCTTCTTCAGTTGTTCTAGTGAAGAAGAAGGATGGTACCCTATGAATGTGCATTGACTACAGAGCCTTGAATAAGAGGACCATTAAGAATAGGTATCCTATACCACGTATTGACGAGCTTATTGACGAGCTCCATGGTGCACATTACTTCACGAAGATAGACTTAAGATCAGGCTACCATCAGATCAGAGTTCGCGAGCAGGACGTGGAGAAGACAGCTTTCCGTTGCCATAGTGGACACTACGAGTTTATAGTGATGCCATTCGGGCTCACTAATGCGCCAGCAACATTTCAGTCCACCATGAATAGAGTCTTCCATTCACTGCTGAGGAGGTTTGTACTTGTTTTTTTTGATGACATTCTTATATACAGTAGGAATTGGCAGGAGCATTTGGCTCATCTGGAGACTGTACTCAGCATATTGGAGAGGGAATCCTTGTACGCCAAGGAGTCCAAATGTGATCTGGGGATGATCGAATTGTTATACTTGGGTCATATTATCAGTGCAAGGGGAGTACGGATGGATCCTGAGAAGATCCGCGCCATCATAGATTGGCCTATTCCAGCAAACCTAACACAGCTAAGGGGATTTCTAGGTTTGTGTGGGTTTTACCAGAGGTTCGTGAATGGTTATTCACGACATGCAGCTCCCATGATAGATTTGACTAAAAAGGGTGCCTTTTGTTGGACACCTGAAGCACAGGAGTGTTTCGAAAGGTTTAAGGAGTTGATGACTACGTGCCCAGTTCTGACACTACTTGATTTTTTGAAGCCATTTGAGTTGCAGTGCGATGCCTCAGGGGAGGGCATTGGAGCGGTGCTTATGCAGGATAAGCACCCCATAGTATATGAGAGTCGTAAGCTCAGAGGACCAGAAAAACTGTACAGCATCTATGATAAGGAGATGCTTGCTATCATGCATGCCTTGGCAAAATTTAGGCAATATCTAGTGGGCAGCAAATTTTGCATCAAAACAGACCACAACAGTTTGAGACATTTCTTGGGGCAGCGAGACCTCAATGATCGTCAGCAGAAGTGGGTGAGTAAAATACAGGAATATGACTTCGACATCTCTTTCATCAAGGGCACCCAGAATGTTGTGGCCGATGCTCTTTCACGCAGGCCGTATTTGAGTACCATGGTCCACATTACAGAGGATTGGCGACATATGATTGTGGCAGAGTATGCCAAGGATACATGGGCAGCTAGCATTGTTGAGGGATCGACGGTTGACACCAGATATACTCTTGTGGATGACTTGATCATTTACAAGAACAGGGTTTATTTGATTCCAAGATCATCGATGAAGAACATTATCATGCGAGCTTTTCATGATATACCTACTGCAGGACATCCCGGATATTTTAAGACTTACAGATAGATCAGGGAGAGATTCACATGGAAGGGCCTCAAAGCAGATGTTCTTCAGTATGTGCGTGAGTGCCCTGTTTGTCAGCAAAACAAGCAGGAGAACACGTACCCAGCAGGATTGTTGCAGCCACTTCCAATTCCTGACAGGAAGTGGGAGTGTTTGTCGATGGATTTCATTACGGGCTTGCCTAAAGCCCAAGGATGAGATTGCATATATGTAGTTGTGGATCGGTTAACGAAGTATGCTCACTTCTTTCTGATTACCACCACACATATAGCTACATAGGTAGCAGAGGTTTTCTTTCGAGAGGTATTCCGACTGCATGGATTACCTCGAAGCATAGTGAGCGACAGGGATAGTCGGTTCCTGAGTCACTTCTGGCAGGAGGTGTTCTGACTTTGTGGGACCGAGCTTACACCTAGCACCAGATACCACCCGCAGACTGATGGACAGACGGAGATTGTAAACAAATGGGTGGAGGGCTACCTCAGGAACTACATTGCAGGGCAGCAAAAAGCTTAGGTTAAGTGGATTCATCTATGCGAGTATTGCTATAATACGACTTTCCACATGACCATTCAGATGTCTCCTTTTATGGCATTGTACGGGTATGAGGCACCGAGTTTTCTAGATTTATTACTGAGTGATAGTAGAGTGCCGAGTGCTGGGGACCTATTGCAGGAGAGTCAGGATATTATGAGGACTCTCAAGGAGAATATTGCTAAGGCGCAGAATCAACAGAAGCAGTATGCAGATCAGTGGAGGACCGAGAGATCTTTTGAGGTAGGTGACATGGTCTATCTTATGCTGCAGCCTTACCAACAGTCTACTCTTAAGAAGAGCGGGGCAGAGAAGCTTAAGCCACGTTACTACGGTCCTTTTCGGATCCTAAGACGCGTTGGAGAGATGGCTTATGAGCTAGAGCTTCTTACAGAGAGCAAGGTACACAATGTCTTTCATGTATCACGCCTTAAAAAGGCGTTAGGACACCGTGTGATGCCTTCTACAGTTTTACCTCCCTTAGATGATGAGGGAAAATTGATCTTAGTACCTGAGTCCATCTTGGAATCTAGAGAGAGACAGTTGCGTCGACGGACCATCAGGGAATATTTGGTAAAGTGGAAAGATTTGCCAGTTGAGGATGCGACATGGGAAAGCGAAGATATTCTACAGCATCCAGAGTTGAGATTGCTTGAGGGCAAGCAATTTCAGGAGGGGCAGACAGTCATGTCCCCTTCTAGTTGACATATTTCGAGCGGATGATTAGCCTATTATGTGACCCTCGTAGGCTAATGAAATGGATAGAGGGTCTTGATAGAGATGGGTTGGAATTCGTTCGGGCTCTTTCGGACATGAATTAAGGGAGATATTAATATTTGATTGATTTAATCAAATATTAATTATTTGATCTCATTTTAATTAATTATTAATTAATTAATAATTATTAATTAATTATTAATTATTAATGATTTAGTCTAATTTGAGGGTTTAAATTCTAAATTAAGACTTGGTCTAATTTTAAGACCCTAGTTCTAATTTAAGGAAGTCTAATTTAAGGGAGTCTAATTTTAGCAAGCACACCTTTGGAGGTGTATAAGAATCTCTCATGGGAGAGAGTTTGTATTCAAGCTTATTATTGATATTGATTCTTGTTAAGAAATTCTTCTGTGAAGACTGAGCCAAGGGTTCCAGGATTCCAATTGCATTGAAGAACGTCAACTCTTCATTGTGTGTGATTCAGAGGTTGTGAAAGATCAGCCGATCTATTGCCGAATTGAGAGATAACTTCACCCAGAAGTTATCATAGTATTACAGGTATTTGAGAGATAACTTCACTCAGAAGCTATCACAAGGGTTTACAGGTATTTTCTTTATTTTGGGTTTTTGATTCAAGAACTATCCAGATATAGATCTTTTGTGTCAGCCCATAATTCTACAGATCAGGATCAGGCATATAGGGTGTGTTATATCAGCGGCCGTACGAATTCCGTACAGCTCCGTGAAAATCCGTACGCATCTACAGGAAGTTCAGGTACCGACATCGGTGAACAGGGACTTTCAGTGACCGACATCGGTCGACTAAAGACCGACGTCGGTAGAAATCTGACCGACAGTGACCGACGTCGGCGATATATCGACCGACGACGGCGCCTGTGTGTTGACACAGAAAGGCCGAGACTTCCAGAATTACAATTTATTTCCCAGTTTGCATGAATTCAGGGTTTTTAAGACCAGATTTTAATATTCTTTTATTTGTATAACAGAGACTCAATTGTGTAATCGTCCAGAAGAACAAGTAATGTGATCTTTAATTGCTATTGAGAGATTATACTGTGATTTGTGTATGCTTATTTGAATCTATTCTGCAAGTTTGTATCTGTGATCAGAGCTTTATGAATTTATATATTCCCTATTTGAAGGGGATATTACAGTGGTATCAGAGCTTATTGCGTAGATAAAGGAGCCCCTAAGTAAGGGACATTACATTGTGTCAAATATAAAGTAACCATCCTTAAAAAGTGTGGAAGGATCACAAATATTTTCAAATTGATCTGTGAGGCATGTATAACCAATGTTGTAATATCCATGAACATATTTTTATCATGAAGCTGATTTTGACTCAATATACTCTAAATCTAGCATTGAGACTAATATTGATTCTAGTTTTGATGTTAAATTTGATGTCCATTAAAGAATAGAACCTAAATTCAATGTTGACTCTTCATTTGGTTTAGATGATACTAAAATTATATCTTATTGAATGCTTGGTTTTGGACAAGTAACAGCCTTTAATGGCATACTGAGCTCCATAGAGACTGGTTTGTCAAAGTGAGACTCCTTAATGTGTGGAAAAATGTCAAGAGATAAACCCTTAGGGACTAACTTATCAAAGGGATGAAATTTAAAAATAGGCATATGTTTGAGACAATTATTTTCCTAATGATGATTATAACCATTAAAATGTGACTCAGTAAATACCAATCATCAGAATGGGACTCCTTAGAAATAGGTATAAGATCAAAAGGTGATTTATCATAGGTTGAGTTGTCAAAAATGGTTGGATCAATAAAAACATTATATATTGGTAGGTTTTTATAGCCTTGGTTTAAAACAAGTTGTAAAATACTAGTTTTGAATATATCTTGGTCTTTGAATGATTGGATCGATTAGATAGGTACTAATTGGCTTAGTTATGGTTGAATGATTGGTATGGATTTTATAAAGTGGGGAATAGTTAGAAACAAATTAATAATGGCTAGCATTTGGATAACTATAGGATTAACAAATCTTATTTTATCACCTAAGAGAGTAACTATGACCCATCTAGTTGTGATGTCACAGCCTAGTTGAGATAAAGATCTATCATACTTAGAAGGGAATGGAATGGAAATGGTAGGGTGTTGTGAAGCATGTATGCTATCATGATCCAAAGGATGAGGTCCTAAAATGGTAATGGTAGGGTAGTATGGAGCTTGATTTCCCATATAAACCAAAGGATGAGGTCTTGGTATAAAAATGGTAGGGCATTATGGAGCTTAGATATTCCTACAAGCCAAAGGATGAGGTCTTGGTATATAAATGGTAGGGAATTATGGAGTTTGATTGCTCACATAATCCAAAGGACAAGGTCATAGTATAGAAATGGTCAGGTGTTGTAAAGCTTGATTTCTCACTCAAACTAAAGCATGAGGTCCTAGTATAGAAATGGTAGGGCATTATATAGCTTGATTGTGCATATAATTCAAAGGATGAGGTCTTGGTATAGAAATTTTAGGGCATTGTGAATCTTGATTGATTACACAAGCTAAAGGATGAGGTCTTAGTATATAAATGAGAGGGCATTGTAGATCTTGATTTCTTGCATAAGACAAAGGATGACATCCTGGTATAGAAATAGTAGCATGTTGTGAAGCTTAATTACCTACACAAGACAAAGGATGAGGTCCTGGTACATAAATGGTAGTCTTTAGATGTTGTGGAACTTGGCAGCTCATTTTATCCAAAGGAGGGTTAATGGTATAGGTGGGGGATCAAATTCCATGATAAGTGAGATGGAAAACATCATGCATCAACTAGCCCAAAGAATATACCACTGGATATGGTGCTTGGCTTTGTTCCCCAGATTGAGGATTGTAAGGAGGATATGGATTTATCTCACAAATCATTTATTCACCATATGTGTCTCAAACAAATTCAATTTATGCAGCCATTACATTATAAATTGGATTATACATGACTCCATTAAGTCAATGATGAGTGTTTTATAAAAATCCTAGAGTTAAAAAAACTCTAAAAAAATGATGTCCAAAAGACAAATGGTCCAAACATAGTCTAACTTGGTCGAAAGGTGGAACTGAATCTCAAAAATGGTCTACGCTAAAACATGGTATAAAATAGTCTATTATAAAATGTATTACACAAATTTTAAAGTGGGCAAATAAAAATTGACATGTCAAACTCTAGGTCTAAAATATTCCAAACAATTCTAATCTATGAAAAAAAAGTGTCTAGGTCTTTTGTCTAAATGTAGCACAAAAGATAGGCTCAAACTAGGCATTTTCTAGGACCTTTAGCTAAATATAACATATAATCTAGACTTTACAAACAAGGTGAGATTTAATCTAACAAGTTTGAAACACTTCAGCATAGACTAGGCACTTGTATTCAAACATGAACTTCATCATTTAGCATAAGTCATGAAATAAAAGGCATAAGGAGAGATAATCTATTTATCCCAAATCTAGGCACAAAAAATAGTTTTCAAATTGGGTAAAGAATTAACCTAAGTTACATAACCCAAAAGAGAAAGATCGATGTCTAGGCCCAAATTACACAAGGCATAAACATAAATCAATTAATTTTTATATTTGAAATTTGTCAAGGTTAATTAAAAACTCAACTTAGGAGACCAAGCTTATTCTATCAAATAATAATCTAGACAAAGATGAATAACATAATGATACTAGATAAAGATCCAAAAGACACATGTGAATTTGTTTCAAAAATGGTAAATTTAGACACAAGGACAATAAGTCTCAAAATAATTTTAGTAGCATAACAATGTCTTTACACTCTAAAGATGTGATCGATGGCTAGTTTCAATAGTTTAAGGCACAAAAATTGAAATAAATTGGGTAGAATAATGTTACCCTTTTCAATCAAGTGATGCACACACAAAGATTTATCAAAAAGACTAAGGAAAAAGTGTGTTGTCAAATGGATGGTGTAATACCTTCTCAATCAATAGAGTGATATACAATACAATACTTGATTTGATGTGGAATAATAAATGAAATAAATAGTTAGACTCAAAATCCATTTCATAAAGTATAAAATAACACAAACACCTAAGTGTAACATCCTAAATCTTAAAATTGACAAGGTTTCATAATACTATCGAATTCCATCTATATACGTACCCTTGAGAGTATTTTTAGGCATTAATCTAGAAATAAATGTGCATGAATAAGTAGGGTTTTTACACTCCCTTCAAAATATTGTACAGTGACACGGAACTTTAGGCTACTCACCCTGCATAAACAATATTTCCATAGTAAGTGGGGTTGTTCTAAAACTAATTTTTGAACATCTAAATGATCTTAAGTGTGGTTAACACTAGATATGCCTCACAAAAATTGAGTTCATAACATTTAACTTACTATGTAAGGGTCTATTCCTTTTCATAATGATTCCATCCATTTATTTCTTAATGGAATCCCTTAGTTAGCTAGACCTAACTCGGTTTTTCATTATGATTAAAGAGGTTAGCTGATCAACCCCCTTACAATCATAGTATCCATTCCCTAATTTATATACCCCATCATGTATTTGGGTTGGTATGATGCTGGGAGATGAAACCCTAGGTCAATGCACCCCTAAAGAGCTCATGAAGAGGCTATGAACTCCCCATCACAAGCCAAGTTTCATAAAAATGAAAGATAAAATGAAAAGACTTTAAAGGTTTTGTTTAAATTACCCAAACCATATGGATTTGGGAATAGGTTTAACAACTTTCTTTTCATGCCTTTGGATAAGGCACAAATGCAAATAAATAGTGATTTTTGTCACTTGAGTTACCTAAAGGGGATTGGGGAGAACATACATGCATCAATAATTTTATGAAAATAAATAATTTTTAAAGAACCAACATAAAAATAAAACACTCTTAAGAGTATATAATTTAGGTGTGAGTGTTTATTTTAATGTATCAAAGCAAAATGTTTATGAATTTGGCCCCTTGGCATTTTTTTCAAAATCTTGAAACAAAATGAAAATGATTTAAATAAAAAGATTCTTAACACACCAGTTTGAAATGTGAAAATTATAAGTTAGAAGTGTTTTAAATGTATCCTTGTAGCCTTTGGGTCTTGAAAAAGTGTCAGAGGATTTTAGAGATTTTGTGAAACATTTCAGCAATTTGAAGGTAAAGTTATATATTATTCCACAAATTTAGGAAAAATCACATGATTTAAAAAAAACATAAAAAATGGAGTTTAGATGACCCAAAATGAAGCTCTCAAAGATAGCCTAAAAACTTATTATTCTACACAAAGACTAATGTTAGTTCTAGGTGATGCACACAGAGACCACCATTAGTTCTAGGTGATGCACATAGAGACTGACATCAGTTCTTGGTGATGCACATAGTGGTCAACATTAGTTAAGGGTAAATAAACACTAGATAGGTATAATTTATTTCAATTCTATTATAACCAATGTTGGTCTCTATGTAATCTATGTATCACTAAAAAATAAAATACATGAAAAATAATGTTAAAACTTGGATTTTGAAGATTGTCAAGCACTCAATATAAAAACTAAGAGCATAAATTTCATCTCCTTGTTATATGGGATGATTTAAAGTCCCAATGGGCATACCATTTGTGATCATAGGAATCCAATAATTGAGGTTAGTAACATGTTAGTTTATGCAATAAAATTTTTAATAAACACACTAACACTTATACTCCAAGCCTAAATCTTAGGGGTGAGCTTAGTAAAAAAATACAAATGAAATCACAACTAAAATTTAAAATACAACGAATCCTTTACCTTCCTTAGGATATCCAATTACATTATTGAGTCTTTTGCTCAACTTGTGCATCAAGTAGTCTTTGGCAAATGAAGGTGCGTAGTTCTTTCTCTGCTTGGCACTATGGCCTGTGTTGTGGATTGGCTCAAGATTTTATCATTATAACACTACTTTTTAGTCATTTTAAAATTATAATACTAATATTTTCAAACCTAAAAAGTTATTTTTGCATGATAACTTTACACCAAAATAACTTAAAATTCAATACGTAAGGCATTGTATTTATAGGGTTATGAACTAACCCTAACCCAAGGTGAGTTAAGGTGGAGTTTAAACATAGAATGAGTTAAAACCTAACCTAGGTGAGTCAAATATAACCATAGTAGAGTTAAAAGTGGTAAATTAAACATGAGTTACAATTAATATGGATGGGTCTCCAAAATGAAATATTTTAGGATATTTTCAAAGAGCTTGACAACTCACAAAGGTCATGATGAATGTCTAGGATATTTGCATTTTTGAATTTCCTTTTTTAGTTATTTTTTATGTACACATGAATAACTAAACTAGGAATTTAATTTGGTTTAAGTTTTTAATTAATTATGATTATCCATTTATCTCTTTCAATATTTGATATTTGTTTATGTGCCCCACTTAATAGCTCCATAGGCAAAATTGACTGTTGTAATGTCATAAGATGATTAAGAATGAATATATGAGAGTTTATTATTGAATACGGTAGAAAATACCAATTATGGATGTATAAATATGATTTTTAGCCTTTGATGAATGATACATAATCAAATTTTGTACATTCAATGATTTTTAGGCTTAATTTTTAATTATTGGTAGGAATCAGTTTGAAGTCGGCTCTGAAGCTAGTTGTGGCTAGTTTTAGGTGTCTACACAAGAGATATAATTTATGTATAGAGACTAATTAGGGTTTAAATATATTATACCTCAAATTAATTTTAAATTTAAAACAATGTCTATGAAGTATGGAAGAATAATTTGAGCAGAACAAAGACATCAACAACCAATCCTATAGATAGTCGTAACCTAGCTCCCAATATTTCCTTTTTACTAAGCAAAATTCAAACCTTGGTTCCATTTATATATTTCAAAGTATAACATAATACACAACAATTTATGAAAGGGTATGTTTTATATGCAGTCATCTCTATGGATGGGCCATGCCCATCCTCAAGGTTAACTACATATATTCCCTTTTTTAAAAATATCTAATCAAAAATTGAAAACCCCATTTAAAATAAATCAGTGACATAACTAGTGCATTCCATATATCATTTAAAATTTTTAAAACTAAAAATATAATTTCAATAAAGCCTACTTGAATAAGCAAACCTAGTAATGAAGATACAAATTCTTCCTTTTTCAGGCTATCCTCATCTACCATATGTCTCTCCAAAACCATATTCCCTCCATATATCTCCAACTACTCATGTTATGAATTTCAAAACCCTCAAATAACTCCCATAAATCTGAGTCTTCAATAATTAATTTCTAGTTCTATAATTATTCTCTAAATTTTTTACATGGTTTCTAGCCATAACCCATCAATACTCCAGTTCATAAGACAAATAATGCAATCATAAAAAAAACATGCAGTTACAAAAGTCTACATTTTTAATCCAATATTCACTACTTAAAAATGTCTAAAACCCAAATAATTGGGAGCCTTATATTCTAATAGTATACCCAATTACATAATCATGTTAACATTATGGTTCAAAATATTATCTTTGACCTCAAAACAATCATGCCCTTATTTAAGAATATAACCTTCACTTAATCAAATATGTTTCTATAGTTAGCCAAGAAAGCTCCTTACACATCAAAATCCCATTTGATTAAAAAAACATTTTATAAAATATTTATTATATATGCCACACATTTGACACCTTTGATTAAAACATCCAATGCTAAAATATCCAAGATTAAAAACATACCACCTATGGTATTCAAACTAGTTAATACTAGTCTCATGTTTTAAATTACTGAGAATATAATGGAGTAATACGGACATACAATACCAACTCAAGAAGATATCATTGCACACCATATTATAATCTTTAACTTCACACTTTAACAATATCATAAAATGATATTACTGCATAAGTTACCAAAATTAAATACATAAATTGTAACCCAAAAAATGTTAAAAATATGCAAGCGCATCCTAAACACTTCATGAAAGGATTAAATCAATATACATAAACAATAATATAACATTTCAAATAAAGGAAACATGTAATTAATAAGATACATGCTTCAAACAATAAATATTAACCAACCAACAAACACAAACATAATGCTAAGCTAAGTGGTGTGTGCAGGGGTTTCAAATTTATTCTCTCATCCACCACTTGTCTCCATCTACTCCATCCTCTCAAATGATAACCTCCCTTAGTCATAGTTAAGAAGGTAATCTCTATCCTACATCCACCTCAGTGCAATAAACACTAGTTATATCATATGAGGAAATAATCTATAATAAATTTTTGTAACTAAACAAATTAAATAATCATGGTCATAATATTCTATAGCAAAGTATGAACATCTAACAGCAAGTTAATGATCATGATCATAATTAATATATAAATAACCAAAAATCATCATATTACTAATCTAGATATGTAATATAATAATTTAACTAATCATTAATCAAAAAGTTTATAATTTAATAGATTAATGAATATAGAAGAGAATAGAGATGTAATATCCTTCCCCCTTATAGCTAGTCATCACCCCAATGACACTTATTTTAATGAAATTTATGAAATAAAATATTTTTAGAAGAAAATAAACATAATACCCAACAAAATACTAAGCAAACAAATGTATAAACAACTAATAAAACTCTTCATAGTCTTCCCAAGTGGCACTATCTTCATAATATTGGTCCCACTAGACCTTTCATTATTACACTTCTTTGTTACTAAAACTAAGTTTAAAAGTATAAATTATTCTAACTAGTTATATTGTGACCACCTTTAGATCCAAAACCTATAAATCATTCCAATCCAATACATGAGAAGGATCAACAACATACTTTAAAGATATGACATTAAAAACGTTATGCATAAGTGTTAAAGCTGGTGAAAAATCAAGCCTATAAACCATAAAATTGACAAATTTTAATACCTCAAAGGGAATCACATATCTAGGAGATAACTTGGCTGATTTTCCGAATTCAATCATGTTTGTGTATGCTTTATCCTACAAAAATACTTTGTCTCCCATTAAAAATTGACTTATTGTTATTTTTTGATCAAAATATCTCTTCTATCTATCATTAGCCTCATCCAACCTTTGTTTTATTAACATAACTTTATATTCCATTTCCAAAAGCATATATGGACCAAATATTACCCTATCCCAAATGATTAATGTTTTACACCTTCTTCCATAAAATGCCTCAAATAAATCCATTTTAGAGCTAATTGGTATGAGTTGTTATAGGCAAATTTAACCAATAAAATATATTATTCCCATATGTATTGTTGGTAAATGTAATACATTCTTAGAATATATTTTGAAACTTGATTCACCCTCCTCATTTGTCAATCTATTTCTAGATGGTACATTGTACTAAAATTCAACTATGTACTCAATACTGATTGAGAGTCAAACAGAATCTAGAGTCATTTTTGGGTCCCTATCTAAAATAATATTTTCTAAAAACCCAAGCTATTTATAGATTTATTTCACAAATATCTTCATAATCATAGGTGAATATTCTAAAATATTACCAAGAATGAAGTTAGCTACCTTGTTGATTTTATCAACAACCACTAAAATCATGTCATTTCAATTCCAAGATATCAACAAACCTTAGATAAAGTCCATGTGAATAAATTTCCACTTCTATTTTTGTATGGTATGTGGATATAACAACCTAACAAGATGCATATACTTATCTTTAAATTTATTACATTCTAAACATCATGAAATAAAATATGTTGCATATTTCTTAATTATTTTCCATAAATATGATACCTTTAGCTCTGCCAAAAGTTTAGTCACACCTATATGGACTGAGTAAGGAGCATTTTGTAGTTCCTTAAGTAATACACTCCTTGAATTCTCCTTGTCTAGTATAAAATACTCTCTTTGTACCTAATAAAACCATCATTCTTATATTTGAATCTATCATACTTAAGATCCTAAGCATTATGATCCAATGCCAACTTTACCTATTCATAAAATTCATCTCTTGAACAGAATGTAGCTACCTGATTGTGAAAGTTACTCTTGATGGTAGCCAAAGTTTTTATATACATTATATGTCTAAGGGCATCTGCAACCCTATTTTATTTTCATTTTATGTAGTTAATGCCAAAACAATAATAAAACAAGAACTCTAACTATCACCTCTAATGTGCATTTAGGTTAAGTTTGATGAAGATATAATTGATCCCCAAGTTCTTAGTCTTGATCTCAAATAATTTTCCCAATATATAATGCCTCCAAACTTGTATGGCATGAAATATTACAGCTAATTCTAGATCATGCATAGCATAATTTACCTCATACAAATTCAACTTCATAGACTCATAAACTAAAATAGAACCTTATTACATGAGAACTCCTCCAATACCATCTCATGAGACATTAATTATTACTAATAATTCTATATTTAGATAAAGAAATTAAGATTGGTGCTCAGGCAAGCCTTTTTTAGCTCCTAAAAATCTTCCTTGCACTTTCTTGACAACATAATTTTTTGATTTTTTTTCTGAATAGAGGTAATATGATTTGCTATCTTAGAAATTTTTAGCACAAATTCAATAGTATTATCCAAACCCATAAAACTCCTAACTTCATGAATATCTTTGGGTGATGGACACTTCATAATGGCTTTAATCTTTTAAGGATCCATGGAGTTTCCTTCTATAGATATAATGTGCCCAAGGTATTTTACCTTTTTTTGAAATACATTACACTTAGATAACTTACAAAAATTATGTATCCATAACCATTGTATAACCAACTTCAAATGTTTTATATGCTCCTCCTTTGATTGTGAATAGATGAGGATATCATCTAGAAATACCAACACAAAAAATTATAGATAATTTATCAACACATTATTCATGAGATTCATGAATTATAAAAGTGCATTCATTAGCACAAAAGGAATAACTATGATATCATAGTGCCCATATCAATTCCCAAAATCTATTCTCATAAAGTCTTCTTCATGGATCCTTAACTAGTGATATCTTGCTTGAAGATCAATCTTTGATAAAAATGTACTCCATGTATTTGATCAAAGAGATCATCAATATGAGGCAGAGGATACTTGTTTTTTTTTTTTCCCTTGTTGAACATCCTATAATCAATATGTATGAAAATAGTTCCATCCTTATTTTTAATGAACACAATAGGTACACCCTATGGTGGTATTCTTGGTAAAATGAACCTTTTAGACAACAACTCTTATAGATGTGCCTTTAACTTTACCAATTCTATTGCAATCATTATATAGGGAAATTTAGACTATCGTTCAAAATTTAGAATGATGTCAATTGAGAAATCAAACTCTCTCTTAGGAAGTAAATCTGAGAAATCTTTAAGAAAAAACATCTCAAAAATCATAAAGAAAAGTAAAATCTTTGATGGAAGGTTTCTTTCACTCCTACATCTCATTTATATTAAAAATAAATGATTAACACCCTTTTCTTTATACTTTCTTTAACTAAATTGCTAAAAATGTCTAAGTTTTATCTCCCTTTTTACTCCCTAAATTTGGGTTTATTTTTCCAAATCATCTAAACACTAACTTAAAAAAAAAAAAAAAAAAATCATTAGATTTATGTTGAGGTAACCAATTTACTCCTAGGATCACATCATATGACCTTAGTGGTGCTACAAATAGATCCACTACCATAGTTAATTTGGGTAGTTTGATTTTAGCATTTTCCAAACATTTATTAGCCTTGACCTTATATTCATAACTATATTGAATTGACCATGCATTTTTCATAATTCCAACTTTCATAGATAACTTTTTAATCATGTTAGGAACAATAAAACCCTATATATCTCTTCTTTCAACAAAAAATAAAATTATATGACCAAATAAAGTACCTAATAACTCAATAAGAGAGACCTAAAACTCATATTGATGATTGTTAATAGTTATATGAATTATCTACTGTAAATATCTTTGTTACAAAGTAAAACCATTATTATTACCATTTTATTTCCCTTGAGTACATTCTCTAATGTAATGATCACATCCACAAATGAAGCATCCACAAGGTGGTCCTTTTAAATCAAACTGTTAATTTATTTTGAAACCTCCCTTGAAACCATTTCATAATTTCATGTTCCCTAAATCACTGATAAACTTTAAATTCTAATTAATGAATTAATTTATATATTTTCCACTCTTTTTCCAACTTTTATTTTTAAATGTCATTTTAGGACCTCCAAACTTTTTCTTGAATTTATCTCTGACCTGAGCAGGTGACTTCAATTTTTGCTCCTAATTTGCTACCATTTTTAAGACTTGATCTATAGTATATGTCCCATGCATATCACCTCACATTAAATTTGGGGTTTTAATACCATAATGAATTTATTGATGTGAAACCTCTCATCTACCTAATACTAAGGAACATAATTTAAGAGCTTGGTGAATTGCTCCCAATATTATTTTAGTTAAATTTATCATTACTTTAGATTGTAAACAAAATTTAGCTTATGATCAAAAGAGTTGGGTAAACCATCATGATCTAAATAAGGTCATAATTATTCCCATGTGGTGGTTGTAGAGTAAAGATTAAAATCTAATTTCTTGTTTTCCCACCACATTATTGCTTTACTTACCAATTGGTATGCTCTCTAAACTATTTTTATTAATTCAGAGTAATTTTGCATCTCAAAATACTTATCCATATTTAGTTAGACAAACTTATGATCCATCTCCCAAAATGGTTCCATTGAACTTTGGTAGATTAACTTTGTTCATGTGTCATTCAAGCTCTATAGCTACATGTGCTCTCACATCTTTTATCATATCTTTTTGCCTAGGTTCTTAAAGAAATTATTGATCAGTAAGATGATCCTCAGGTTCATTATGATTATTTTCCTCTACATGGCCATGAAATTCTTATTAATTATATCTATATGATCCCTAGTCTCATTCATGGTTATGAGAATTTGATCAAGGTTTGTAGCTTATGTAGTGGTAAACTAGTTGGATCAAATAGAGGGTTAGTATTATTGGGATTAGATGTAACCTCAATAAATCATATTCAATGCAAAATTCTTCTTTATAATTATAATAGAATAATAATATGCTCGTTGACTCATTAAGTCTAAGATTTTGAGCCTCAACTCTAATACCTAAATGTAACAACACCTTAGGGTTAAACTAGAATTAGGTTAATATTTTTATTAACTCATCAACAAATTAACTTTAGTAATCCAAAGTACTAATAATATTTAGTTGAATGCATAATTTATGTAAACTATTCTCTTAACCATTAGGTTCATCATATGATTCATTTAGATAATGATAATTATATAAAAATACTAATTTTATTTCACAAGTAAAATATAGAATAGTACTAAATTACCCAAATTAATAAATCAACCATTACTAGTTTAAATGTGATAATAGGTAAATATATAAATATTCATCTACTATTGTTATAAAATTAACATCAAATAGTGCAAGTATATAATATTACATATCTAAATATTAGATTACAATTACATAATGTTCCATAGAACATATGAGTCTAAATTAACTCATTAATATACATAATAATTTATGAGTAAAGCCTCTATCAATTGACTATTGAAAGGAGAGGAAGAGTATAATCCAAGTGATTTTCCACTCCAACCATGGACCATTTATCCCCTACACATTCTTCCAATAAGGGAATGGCACTCCCTTCATGGATGATAAGATATTGATGGCATAAGAATCAAGAATGTCAACTAAAACCCATGTGTTTTAAAATAACTATCACATGTAACATAAAATAAATAAATACATTCTAACATGATATCATACAAAACATACAAAGTAAATCAAATAGGTGAATTGATAATGTTCAAATCATAAACATTACTTTGGCTAGAGTTTTAATATATATTTTTTAGATCTCAAGATCAGTCAAATTCACACACATAACTCATTTGGATATCTTCTATTTTTATATTAGTGGAACTAAGTACATGAATTCCATCTCACCTACTTGCTTAGAATCATTAATACCATATTAATTTATACATAAATAATACTTAAATCAAAATATTCATATAATAGATCTTTCCATATATAAGTGCCACATCACATATTAATATAAGGAATCATTTTTATTCCATAAATTTCATCACATGCATATAAATGGTATAAATCAACTATCTAATTTTAAATATAACTTATTAAACAAAATAACTAATTTATTCATAACATATGAACAAACTTAATAATCAACTATTCCTCCATTAAAATTATGGTATTTTGTTTAAAAACCAACTTTAAACTATGTTCAGAGTATCCATAAAATATTATTTTAGTACATACATATTTATTTATTTCCCACAATAGCCACATAATAGTATATTAACATATCAGAAACTATTTTATAAATTCTTATCTATCGAATAGTCCCTTTATGTTATAAATTCTTAGCTATAATATTTATTTAAATACTCATGTAATAACTACATCAAGTAATACCATTATAAAAGTATTTATGCAAAGTACATCAAATAGAATTTTATTTATAGGTAAACCTCATGTCTTTATAGAAGAGTATACATTCCTAATAAACATCAACTAATATACAAATTATATTTAATACATAATAATTGTATATTTACACACACACACACACACACACACACACACACACACACACACACACACACACACACACACAATTACATAGTTTAAGTTTAATGTTACATAAGGACAATCTAATCCAAAATATTGGTTTAATTTTTTTAAAAAAAATACCTATAAACAAATAAACATTATTTAAATGTTCCCATTTAATTATCCAACAAGAACACAAAACCAAATGTCTCACAACTACCACATAACAGCTATAAGATCGGCTTATGTTAAGACAATATATTTCACATCTATGTTTATCCTATAACTAATATTATTATAATAAAAAAAATTAATTCAATAGCATGTTTTATTTTTTAAAAAAATACAATCATATAATCATTATGAAAATATTTGAAATATAACAAAAAATGTTCAATCCACTCAACTCATTAAAAAAAATGGAGGTCTATGCTAAACCAAAAAGATTTGACTTCCTTTCTATTCACTTTAGCAAATGCAAATAATTCAAATGGTTTGAAAACTCTAATTGTTTTATAGACATATTCAACATGAATAAACCCATTACAAGATTTGAAAAAATACACATCTCATAAAGAATTTAATAAAAAATAATTTTCAACCAATATAGTCATAAAATCCTATGTATAATACATTTTTGGCTTCACAATGTGCACAACCAATAAATGGCAAGGGTTTTGGGATTATTTGTGTTTGACCCTATGGATGGGCCAAAACCATCCCTAGGGTTATTTATAAATAACCCATGGATAATTTATTTTTATTTTGTAAATAACTCATAAATCATTTTAAGATGGATTAAAAACATAATCAAACACACATTCCTTAAAACACCTAAAGCCCACATTTCAACATTAAAAGAGTACAATAGGTATACATTTGTGCATAGAGATTCATTAAGATACAAATAAATTATATCCCATATTAATGTCACATATAAAACAAACTCTATGAAGTGTGGAAGAATTATTTGAGAATAACAAAGACATCAATAACCAATCCTATAAATACACATAACCTAGCTCCCAACATTTCATTTTTACTAAGCAAAACGAAAATCCTAGTTTCATATATATTTTCCTAGATATAATAGAATACATAGTCATATACAAAAGGGTAGGGTTTATATGTGTTCAGCCCTATGGATGGTTCATACCCATCCTTAGGGTCAACTACATATATTCATTTTTTAAATATCTAATCAAAAATTCAAAAACCCATTTCACATAAATCATCATCATAACCAATGCATTCTTTATATCATTTCAAAATGATAAAACCATAAATATAATTTTAGAAAACCCTACATAAATAAGTAGACTAGGTAATGGAAATCCAAATTCTTCCTTTTCATAGGCTCTCCTCATCCACACTATATCTCCCCCAAAGCCATCTTCCTTCTATACATCCCCAACTACTCACATTATGCGTACCAAACCCTCAAACAACTCAAACAAAATTGTGTTTTTGATAACACATCCCTAGTTCTATATTTATTCTCTAAAATTCTGGCATGGTATTTGGCCATAAGCATTCAATACTCCAATTCATCTAATAAACAATGCAATCATAGTGAAAACATGTAGTGTTAAAAGTATAGAATTTTATTCCAATACACATTAATTAAAAATGTCTATAATCTAAATAATTTACAGCCCTAGATTCTAAGAATATGCCCAATTACATAATCATGTTAACTTTATGGTTCAAAATATTGCCTTTAACCTCAAAATAATCATGCCCTTCATTTAAAACTATAACCTTCATTTAATCAAACATGGGTCTATAGTAAGCTCATCAACCTCCTTACATATCAATATGCCATTACAGTAAAAAACAAACATTTTAATAAATATTTATTATATATGCCACACATATACCACCTTTAATTAAAACATCTAATGCTAAAATATTCAAGATTTAAAACATGCCACCTATGGTATAAAAACTAGTTAATACTAGTCTCAGGTTTCAAATCAATGCCAACACAATGGAATAAGATATACAAGACCAACTCAAAATGGTACTATTTCACCACATATTATAATTTTAAACTCTAAACTTTAGTAATATCATAAAATGATATTAATTCATAAGTTAGGATAATTAAGTACGTAAATTATAACTCAACAAAACATTATAAATATGCAAGCACATCTTAAACACTTCATGTAAGGATTAAATCAATATGCATAAATGATAATAAAATATTACCAGTCTAGGAAGCATATTAGTAATATGATGAATTCTAAAAATAATGAAAACTAACCAACCAAAAAACACAAGTAAAATGCTAAGCTAAATGGTTTGTGTAGGGGTTTTAGTTTCATTTTCTCATCCCCCACTCATCTTTATCTTCTCCATTCTCTTCGATGATAACCTCCATCAATAATAGTTAAGAGTGTGGACTCCATCCTTTATCCACCTTAGTGCAATAAAAAGTATTTAGATCATATCATGAAATAATTCATAATAAACTGCTATAACTAAACAAACTAAATAATCATGATCATAGTGTTCCCTAATTAAATATGAATAGTTAAAAACAAGTTAATGATCATGATCATAATTAATATATAGCTATATAAAAATGAACATATTACTAGTACATATACTTAACATAATAATTTAACCAATTATTAACCATAAAATATATAAATTAATAGATTAATGAGTCTAGAGGAGAATTAGGATGTAATAGATACCACCTAAAAATTTGGAGGTAAAACTCCCTCTCATTTTTAGATCACAAAATGTAATCTAGGGATGAGTTTTAGGTATTTAGTTTTATAATTAACCATGTGGTGGAATAACATTTGACATAAGTGGTTGTTATTATGAATATCCTTTTTACATATCTACTAGCTTTATATAAAAATAAGACAATTTATCATAAGGTGAATATTGATAATGATACTATTATACAAGAGTTTTCCTGATCAAAAGAAACATAAAGAGAAGGGTAATTGAAGGTATAAAATATGTTTTCCTAAATTAAACATAAAACACCTCTTTTATTGATTAATTTTTTAAATCTAGTGTGTGTTATAAAATAATGTTTGCCTATCTCTATCTACAATTCATATATAACCAAAAACAATGAAGGGTATAGGTAGATTATACTAAAAACGTAATTATCATAGCATCATCTTGTTTTATTTTGTTTTATGACAATTTGAATTAGCACATTCATTCATTCATTATAGATAATAAAAGTATTTTTGAAAATGAAAATAGTTGAGCTAGATAATGCTCAATTTAGATAATTTTAAAACTTTACACATAAATATTTCATTTACCCATTAGCAAATTTTAAAACATCATGCACATTCAAAAATGAAGATAAGAAAACATTGTAGAACTCATCTAGACTTTCCACAAAATTTTGAGCTTATATAACTAAAATCTTCCTCTTTTTAAGAAGATAATATAAACTATTTTTATAATTAGATTCAACTACCTAATCTCAATTTATAATGAATTTAAATATTTTAAAACAACTTTTCTAAATTTAGTTATAGATATAGTTTCATGTAAGGAATATAATGTTTTAAAACAATCAATAACTTTCAAAATTAACTTTTCTCCACTTTATTACATCTTTGGTGGAATAGGTGCCAACTTGAGAACCACTAATTTTTTGAGTATGAAGAGATTTTGTGTATGATTGATAATCCTCACTATTCTTGTTAGGTTGATAATAGGTACTTTGAATAGTGAGTCTATCTTTTCCAATTGTGTTGCATGGCTAGTTAATAAAGTCTTAGATGCACTCTTAATAGAAACTTAACACTGTATTTTCCCCTTGAAAATATTACAATATCATTAAATTGTATATTACCTCTGTTGTTTGCCTCCTAAACATTATTTTTATAATTAATCATTAAAATATCTAGTTTATCTGAAAATAAGGAAAAAGGTTTAAATTTTTCATCTGGTTTAAATAATGAGACAATTCCTTCCTCTTATAATATTTCCAAAATTATGCTAGAGGCACTATCAATTGCATAGAGAATTATGTAAGCCCTATATGCCCATTATTTTAGTGAGGTTGTCTTGTGGATCATTTAGTTATGGTAGAACCCTCTATCATAATAGGTTATGAATTTTATGTGAAAACATATATTTATTGACAACCTTGGTCAAGTTTCCTAATGTGGCATCAAATTTAGCAATGTGACCTAGGTAAATATTTTCCTTTTTCTACCAAGATGTGATTATTTATTTATCCTAGTAGTTTTACGCTAAAAAATAATATATGGATTTAAGTCCTTGTTGAAATTCCTCAATAATATCTTCATGTACAATTGACTTTACTTGGGTCTCTAAACCTTTTTTTCAAGTTCCACTATCACAATCACCACTAATTTAGGATCCTCCACATACTCATTTCTTTATCGTAGCTTACCATTCCTCTTCCTTGTTAAAGTGAAGATCTCTTATTAATTATCACTAAATGTTAGAATATTCCATTTGGTGATTTTTATTTTTGTGACTTGCTTAAGTTTCCTAGTATGCTACTCATACTCTTATTTTACCTCAAGTTCCTTGATTATGATCATTTCCTTCTACTTGGGATATGAAATTAATAGTGGATAAGGGTACAAAGGTTAATTTAGTTGAGGATGTATGTAATGGAGGAGGTCTAATAACGTTACCTATAATATCAATCATGAAAATTTTTGTGCATGTGGTGAAATAGGGGTTTATGTTGTGGAAGAAGTGAAATATGAAGGTGGAGATGTTTCAATTAGAAGAGGAGAGTTGATCAATTTTGGAGTAGATATTATTATTGTCATTTTAATAATAAGTTGTGGATTAGCCAAAAATGTCTTGTCTAATATAATAGTGGATAACTCCCATTATCACTTGGGCTATTTTGGATTTGATATAGAATGATCAATAACTCTTGAAATACTAGCCATGATAGTGAAATTTGAAGTAAACTTAATTTTAATTGCGTCCATTCTAGGAATTTTATCCCTTAATGGGTATACTATATGTATGTGTCTATTCAATTAAAATGTGGTGATTATTATATAATAATTTATTGTTACACTGGCTGAGATAGGTAAAATTTCTACTTGGATAATCAACAAATATTTTTATTCAATGGGGATGTATACCCCCCTCATAAATTAAATTTATAAATCCTCCTCCAAATATTATTTATAAATTAAATATATTATCTTATACATATTTCTAGACCTATATATATTGACCATACTTAGTGTGTCATTAGGATTATTGTAGGGGCTATAAACTTTGCTAATGAATAACAATCAAAACCAAATATGTTTTAAGCACCTCTATCCCAATGATTATAATCTAAGGTAAAGATAAATAAAAATGAAAAAATAAGAAAATAATTAATATATTCATTTTTTAGGATTGTTCACCTTGTCAAAAGTGAATGTGGCTCAAATGTAGTCTTAATAAGTATTTAACAATGTTATTGTCATGAAATACACCATATCTTCTTGAAAACCCTGAATAATTAAAGTAATAAGAATGTAATTTTATACATAGATAGATTTATAAATTTTCATAGGTTCTTTATTAAATAGGAGCATGGAAATGAATAAGGGGTGCCCTTTTATTTATAGGTAGAGTAATTGAATGTGATCCCTATTGACAAAATTTTCCACCATTGGTCAAGTTTGCTTATGTGAAAATTTTAAAAAGGAATCCATTAATGGAGTAAATATTAAATAATATATCTAAAACAAAATGCAACCTTCGTAAATCTAAAACCATGTTTAGGAACAATTCACAGGTCTAGTTTTTGGCAGAGTTTTCTTTTACTCCTCTAACAAGCTAGTTGCAAGCTAGTAAGGGCAATTTTTAGAAGTTTGGTTCATGAATGAGAAGAAGAATTTTTTATAATGGTATTATGATAATATATGGGACCATATTAAATAAATATTAAATTCATTTTTTTTAGGTTATATGGGCTTAACTTTATGAATAATCATAAAGAAGAGAAGGTGCTCTAAAACCCCAATAGCTTAGTTTTAGGAGATGTAATTACATTTTTAAGGTATTTGTTTAAAATTAAAAGTTATGTGAACTATTATGGGGAATAAATAAAATTAACAAACCTTTATCAACCAAAATTCAATGAAAATAATGGAGAATGGTAAAGGTACAGGTTGCAAGGTTTTAAGCATGGAAGAGAGATAGTAAGAAAAGTCATTTTTGAGAGGTTCAAGTTATTGGTTTAAGTTATTAAATGATTTTAATGATGATATAGGATATCAAAGGTAATAATTAGGTATGTAGACCTCATAAAAATCAATAAAATTCTAAAACTTATATCTACAGGCATTTAAAAATAAAATTGTGCAAGCTAAAAAACATTAAGAGGTGCATATTTTGAGTTTTACCTAATGAAATGTCATGAAATTTGAAATGAAGATATTTTTTATATAATTTAATGTATATAAATTTTTAATGTATGTACTGTACCTATCGATAGATAAAATTGAAAACACACATCTGGACCTTGAAGGAAATCATGGTTTTTGACTAATTTGCTCATAAATGGAGTTAGAAAAAAGTTTTTGAAATATTTTCAAGGTAAAAAAATGATTTGATATGATTTATATTTAATTTAAAGGTATTAATACATTATTATACAATTAAAACCAATTCAAAATAGGCTCAAAACAAAGAAAACATCTCCAGGTCACCCTATGGGCAACAAGTAGACACTTTTTGTGAATTTTTGTTTGAGATTTTGGTGAAGGGTTTTTGATATTTTAAATTTTTTATATTTATTAAAAATTTAGAGATATGAAATTATCATATGATTTTTTTATGAGGTCTATAACTCATTTTAGACCCCCAAATCTAAATTGAGTTTTCCTAAGGCCTAAAGAGCACAAAAGAGTGTTTTTTGAAGATGTATAGGGAGTTTGGAGATAAAACATTGTTTGAAGGTATATGACATAATGGTTATGATATTTAAATACTATTTATACTCCTTATATGTTAAAATAATTTAAATTCATCAAGTTCCAAGTTCTCATGATTGTATAATAGGAATCTAAAGTGAGTTAGTCCATGCATTAGTAGTGAAAACTGAAAATAAACATAAAGAACATAACTCACAAATATAACTCCCTCATGGGGATTTGAAAATGAAATATAAGATGTATTTAAATAATTAATACAACATAAAACCTTCCCAATAGCATCCCTCCTCTAAATGCAGCTTGAAAACATGATTTTCACCTAATTCGGTGCTCCAAGTCTTTGTCAATGATTAGTTCCTTACTCCTCCATAATCTCTAAATGATCCAATGAACTAGCTCATTAAATTTATCAAACTAATTCCAATATTTTAATCTATCCTATTAAAAATTCAACATAATAACATTACACAAAAATATCTTGAAAGAATGAGTGGGGATCCTTATATTTATAATTTTTGGAAATGATTATAATCAACCATGACCATCCATATTGATATTAATGTGTGTGGCTATCAGGTGATAATTTAGGGGATGGTCCTACCCCAATTGGTATTGGAACTTTTGGGAGCCATAACTTTTGCACCATAGCTCCAATTGACTCCCTATTTGGACCATTGGAAAGCTAAGAACAAGGAGAACATGATGAAATGGAACCATGATAGGCTTGATGGGTTTTGACCCATAAAAACCTATTAGGATTTAAATAAATTTTAATTTTAATAGTGCTATCTAAAAATAGTAATTTCTCAAATTTTGTATTATTGTAAATCATAGAAGTTGAACCACTTCATCTCCCTCAAGATTGGTGACCTTAAAACTCCTCCTCCTACCTTCAAAGAATGTATAATTTTAAATGTAAGCCAAGAAGTAAATTAGACATCTCTTCCTAGAGATAATCATATGTTTATATTTTCAATCTTATGAGTAATAAAACATCTCTTCTCAGAGAAATCATTATTATTGTGTTATTTTTGTGTTCTTGAAATATTTTTCAACCGAAACTTCTATGTTTTGGATAAGTCTTGAGAATATCCATAATATGATTGTAAGGGATAACCTTGTCATATCTAATCTAATATTGATTTTTGGTTTTATTGATAATTAATTGGGAATCCTCTTAGCCCATTAAATGTTGGATATCCCATTGCACTGCAAGACAGTCTTACAATAAGTGCTTCATACTCAGCCATATTGTTATTGAAATGAAAATAAATATGAAACACCTTGGGAATTATATCCCCTTGTAGTGTAATCAATAAAATATTAGGCCCAGATCCATGATATGTGAATTAACCATCAAATTATAACTTCTATTGCTTAGGTTCATGCAATACTTCTTTGATTGTCACAATAGAATCATTTGGAAAATAAAATTTGAGTGGTTGAGTATCTATAATAGGGGATTCTACAAGTTAATAAACAATAAACTACCCCTTGATATCCTTTTGATTTTTGTACTCAACATCAAATTATATTAATAACATGACTCATTTGGCCATGTAGCCTATGAGAGCTGCTCTGGATAATAAAAATTTAAGGGAGTCAACTTTAGAAATGATAATAGCTTTATTATTAAATATATAGTGTTGTAACTTTTAGGATTAGAACACCATAGCTAACACATGCCTTATTAATAGGTGTCTAATTATTATCATAATCCAAAATTGTGTGAATCAAATAATAAATTGCATGCTCCTTTCCCTAATCATTATTGTGATTCAAAAGTGCCCACAATACATATTCAATCACTAAAATATAAAGAAGCAATGGTTGTCCAGGTTTTGGCAATCTCAAAATTGGTAACTTGACTAATAATGTGATGATCTTAGAAATTTTTAATTGACACTCCTTGGTCCTACTTTAATTTTACCTCTTTCTTAAATAAATGTGTAAATGGGTGGCACTTATTTGCTACTTATGAAATGAATTTATGAATAGAATAGATTTTTCCTTGTAGGCTATGGAGCTATTTGAGATTGGAAGGTGGAGGCATTTGTATAATGACCTTGACCTTAGAAGGGTATATTTATATCCCTCTTTGTGATATAATAGATGCAAGTAATTTTCTTGAAGTGATAACAAAGACACACTTATTGGGATTTAGATGGACCTTGTACTCATGAAGTCTCTCAAAGATTCTTCGTAGAATGTCAAGATATTTGATACATATTATTAATTTAGGTATGATGTCATCAACATAGTCTTCAACAATAACATTCATCATGTCATGTAAGATGATAGTCATAACATGATGATAATTGTCTCTAGTATTATTCAAGCCAAATGGCATGACTTGATAAGAAAATGTTCCACATGATGTGGTGAACATAGTTTTATGTTCATCTTATTAAGCTATCTTGATATGATTGTATCTAGAAAATTTATCCATGAGGGACAACATCTCATACCCAAGAGTAAAATAAATAATCATGTCAATGTTGGGCAAAGGAAAATAATATATAGTACATGCCTTATTGATGTATATGAAATCATTACAAAGATGTATATCCTATGTCTTTTTGCTAACTAAAACTATATTTGATATCCATTAAAAATAGTATAGTGGTCTGATGAAGCATGATCCTAATAATTTATCCAATTCTAATTTTACCAAAAAATAAATTCATAGATGCATCTTTTTAGATTTCTATTTTACTATCTTGGCATCTAGATGAATGATAAGTTGATGTACAACCAAGTCAGGGTCTAAGAATGGCATGTCAGAGTAAGCCCATACAAAGATATCAATGAAATCTCTCAAAATGGTGATAATGGGATCACACTCCTCATCAGTGAGGGAAACTCCATGATAAACAATTTTAGGATTATCATATGTTCCCAAGTTTACTTTAGTAGTGTTTTCTAAAAGGAGTGTAAAACCATCTTCTATAATAATAGGCAATATTTGATCCTATTCTTCTTCTTTTGCTATAATTTTTAGTTGTTTTACCTAAAGATCTAGATAATGTGATGAATCTGAATCTACTGATTTAAGTAATGGACAACTATTTTTTTTTTATGAAAGTCAAGATTAAGATAGTCAAAGACTTGTTATATTTTTTTATGTGATGCTAGTACTGGATATGGAACTAGGACTTGATGGATCTTATGCATCCTTTGGAGATGAGAAAAACTTCCCATCCAAAAGTGCTTGAAACAAGTTTTCACTCAGGGGCTTATCTTTTTCTTAACTATTTCCTTGACCAATGAGCAACTCAAAGAGGTATTCACTTAAAGTTTTTTATGTTTTATCTTTTTAATGATGAATAAATTTTGCCTACTCTCCAAAGTAGGCAGAAGCATCCAAAGAAAAATCAAATCCTTGCTTATGATCACTAATTAATAATCCATCTCTAAGGCCCATTTACTCTATAATATATTCTTAAATTATGAAATTCATCAAGGTGTATGACTGAATGTTTTTGGTCCCAATTAATGAGTCCAAGATGGCAAAGGCAAAGGGAACAATATGGTGTTACAGTCATAATGAAATGTTAATCAAATAAGTATGTGTTAGTAATCTCATCATAAATACTATAATGTGATGCTACATCACTTCCAATATCTCATTTCTTGTTGATTTAGAAGAATCACTATCAAAAGTCATGAGATCACCCCCATGTGGTATAAATATGAGACCTTGATTCATCTTTAGTTTACTAGATGATAAAGGTTACATGGTTCCTTACTCTCAGGGCTCGAGGTCTTTTCCTATGTAATAAAAATTAACCATAGTTTAATTGGGGATATGATATTTTGGATTCTAGAAACAATCAACAATGTTGTTAGAATATAACTAGTCTCCTTTAATTAAAGCTTCTTGATCCCTATTTGGTGAAGTATCAGATATGAATACCATTGGTGGTTTCTATGTATCTTTCTTATTTTACCAAATAATTTTGGGTCTTCAAGGGCTTTTGGAAGGTTTGGGTTTGCCAAAATATCTTGGAGACTTGGAAAACATAAAAATATGAAAGACATAAGATGGTATGTGGAAATGCCTATGTCTTCTATAATAACCTATTTTAAAAGGGTTGAAGGAAATGGAAGCAAGGTCAATTGGGTTTATATAATTAGATTTGGGTGGATGTGAAACTATTTCCTTGTTATTCTTTGTAATGAATTTAGAACTAAGACAATATTTATAATTATGAAATTTATCCTCTTGATGTTTGTAATACTAGTAAGGCAACAAATCGACAGAAATAGTGACCTTAATCCCATCATGGGGAAACTTGAAGCATTGATGTAAAGTGCATAAAATAGGCTATACTTAATTTATCCAAGGATGACCATGAATTACATTATAAGGCAACTCAATATCCATAATATGTAACAAGGTATTATGGGACACAGACCCAACAATGATTAGCAAACAAATAGTACTAGAAGATTCCATTTTGGCATTAGCATATGCCTTGATTGTAATTTTCTTTGGTTGAATGTCTTTTGTAGTATAAACCAATCACTGTACAAGATTGAGGGATGCTATGTTTAACCCTAAACTATTGTCTATAAGAATCCACTTAATTTTATGGTTTTCAATGATGAACTAAATATACAAGGGGTTGTTATGGCTTGGACCAAGAGTGGACATGTCCCTATACTCAATTGTAACCTATTAGAATAAATATTAATGCCCTAAAAGTGTTTGGAATTATTTAGGGTTAACGTTTTAGGGAATAATATATTGTTGAAGGTCATTTAAAATAGTTTTTTGGACTTTAAACATATTCAAAAGATATAAAATACAATATTTTGAAATGACTTTACTTGATTTTTCTAGGACACTATATGGATTTTTGATGGTGGAATGAGAAGGTTTAGCCTCGGATGGCATAGTATTCAAATTTAGATCCAAATACATAATGTTCACATTGGGTCTAATTTTGGAAGAGTGTAAAGGGCCCTGAATAGTAAATCACAAGCATCTAGTTATGATTACAAAATATAGAGGTGGAAATGAGATATTATAATTAGAAGATGAAGTAAAGGGCCTTGGAGGGTGACTCATTGGCATCTAGTTGTGTTGGCATAATTTTGAGTTGGCAAGGAGCCATTATAATTCGAATAAGGGGGTCCAAAAATAGTAACCCATAGAAACTAAGGCATAATAGAATTGCTTGTACATGACACAACAATAGTTGATGGAGAGGGTATTTAACCTATTATAATGGGTCTAGTACTTAAAAAATCATAGGATGGTCTATAATATTTAACAATGATGGTGCTATGTGGTTTGCATAAATATGCCCCACAATGTTATTCTAGTCATAAGGCATGTTGTTGTAACCTATGTTATTATCATGGGTATTATGATCTTGATTATGATCATGTTGATTATGAGCTTGTTATTGATGATGATGTCCTTAGTTATAATTATTTATTATCAGTTGTTGATTATGTCTAGGAAATGAATCTTTGTAGATTCCCATATCCTAATTAGTGTTTTGTGAGGCAAGTTTGATTTTAAATTCACCACTTTAAATCAAATATTCAATGAGATGTCATAACTGAACACATTGATAATCACCATGGATAAAAGCATAATGGATGTCAAAAAACTCATCTTCATAATACCAATCAGGTTTAGGTTGATCTTTAGGAAATAACCTTTGTATAGGACATGCAATCAAGTTAGTTGTTATGAGATTTTGGAACATGGCCTCTACAGGCTCTCCTAGTTTTATAAATACTCTATATTTATTATTGAGTGCCCTTCATGGAGGTACCCTTTACAAAGTAGTTGGTGGCTTAGGTGGAGCTAAATAAAAATTTGGAGCTAGCAGAGCCTACACTATTAGAGTTGTGCTAGGATCTAGATAACATGAAATCAATGGAGATGTGATCAGATGAGATGAAGCTAGTGCATACCAAAATGATGCTAAATAAAATTTAAATCATACAAGGAGATAGATTGCATAAGACAAATAGGAGAAAACCCAATATTTGGTTAAAGGAAATAAGCTCAAATAGAGCGTACAAATAGAAGAGGAAAAAAGTAACTCCTACTCAGGTGGTGTTCAAAGCAACCCATGAATATAATGTAACTCCTCCATGAAAGGTGGCGATAGGTTCCCAAAATAGAGGAGTAACTCCCATACCCAAAATAAATGGTCAAAGGAGTTACTTCTCTATGACACACTATGACAAGTCTATGATGCACAATCTCCACATAAGAAGGCCTATCCCCCAAATGTAGGAAAAATAAATGTGAAAAAATATAATATTCCCAATTAAATAAATTGGGAAAAATAAGTACCTAGATTAATACCCTCCCCCATAAGCACAATTTAGGTGGGTAGTGTGGAAATAAAAAATGGGACTTGATAACTAGGCCTGATCAAGTACCCATATACAAAGAAATCTCTCATAATGTAGAGAAAAGGAGAAAAACTATAGGAAAAAAACTCCCCCCCTAAAAGAGAGACATAAAATAAAATAAGAGGCTAGAAGGTCCCACCCAAAGATGATGTTACTGCTAATGTAGACCACACCCCAAGAATATCTCGTAGATGAATGAACTTACTCTTAGTGAAGGGTTTGGTGAAGATATTTTTAACCTACTATAAAGACTAGAAAAATATCAATTCGATGACCTGACCATGAATAAACTCCTAAATTAAATGCATATTTTTATATTACTCTAGTTGTCACAATAGATGATATTGGGCTGCCTAAAAGGAATGCCAAACTCAAATAGTATCCCCCAAATCAAAATAGCCTCAGTAGCTATGTTAATAGCTCCTCTTTAATCTACCTCTATGGATGATATATCAATATAATTTTGCTTCTTACTAGACAAACTAATAGGACTATAACCTAAATAAAAATTATAACCAAAAGTGGACTTGTGAGTCTAAGAATTGTCAGCCTAGTCTGATTCTATAAATCAAACCAAGTCAACCTCTATGCCAAATCTATAGTGAATCCTGAATCTATTAGAACATTGTATATAGTGCAAGATCCTATTAAATACTTTTTAGCGTAGCTCATGAGCTTCTTACATGAATTTGGAGACAAGTCTCACTGCATATGAAATATCATAATAAAGCATATTATGAGTCAGATAAATGAGGCTACCAATAAACTATTGATATTGAGTGGCATCAACGAATGGTGTTAAATAGTCAGCCTCAAGCTTGACTCCTAATATAAAGGGAGTTAAATATGGCTTACACTCAACCATGTGAAACTGAGTTAAAACATCAAGAGCATAATTGGGATATGCAAGGGATATCCCTAACTCAGATTGTGAAATATCGATGCCAAGAAAGTAATGTAAAAGTCCCAAGTCTATCATGTCAAAAATATCTTATAGAGATGTCTTCACCACTAAAATAATTGATGAAGAACTCTTGTTGATCAAAAGATCATCAATAAAAAGTACCAATATCAGTAAAGAACCATCCCACCTCAAGAAGTAAACATTGGGGTATGAATGACACCTAAAGAAACCTATGGTAAGGATAAAGGAATCCATCTTGGCATACCAAGCTTGACGGGATTGTTTGAGTCCAAAGATAGATTTATTAAGTCTAAAAAATATGGATGAATCTTTAACAAACCTAGGTGGTTGCTCTGTATAAATCTCTTCCTCAAGGTATTTATGAAGAAAAACACTCTTCACATCCATCTGGTGTACATCCCAACCATGTGTTGTGGTTATAGCTAGTGTGAGTCAAATCAAAGTCATCTTTTCAATGGGTGTAAAGGTCTCAGAGTAGTCAATGTTGACTACCTATGAAAAATCCTAGGTGACCAATCATGCCTTATACATATCGATTGACACATCTACTACGAACTTGGTCTAATATATCCACCTACATTGAACTATCTTCCTTCCCTTAAGAAGTGAAGTTAAATCCCAAGTGTGATTTTTGATCAAGGAAGAACATTATTCCTAGATAGCACTATCCTACTTAGGTATGCCTGAAGCCTCTCAAAAATGTTTATGGATCTAAAATTGAAGTAAAGAGGGAATGTTGACCATTTTGATAATCTTCTTGAGTATGTTTTTTATGTTCTAGATCCCCTACCCATGTCTCTACACTCTCAAGTGTCTATTTGGCCTAAAGTTTCCTAGAAGTGGGTGAGTTAGGTGATGACTCCTCATCCTCTAAATCATGAATAGAGGTGGATGTAGATGACTCTACATCACTATCCTCACTATCTAAATTAGAAGAAGATGATGAATCTAGCTCACATGCTCTAGATGATCCAATTTAGAAGAATAGTCATCATGTCCAAGTATATCTAATGAAGGAGAAGAAGTTTCAAGTGTTGATTCTCTAAGACTCTCCTAAAATTGAACACTTCTCTCTATGAATAACTCATGTGTGGTTAGATGAAGGTGGTACCCCTTGATACCATCTGGATAACCTATATAGATGCAAGGCTAGGATTTAAATTCCATATCTTTTTATTTCTTTTTTGATATATGTGCCATAACTATAGATTTGAAAACCCTAAATTGTTCAACATTAGGTTTCTTTTTATGCCAAGATTTAAAGGGAGTTATGCCTTTCAAATCTTTATGAGGAACCCTATTTTAGATATATCAAGCATAATTAATGGCTTCATCCCAATACTAAGGTGCTAAGGACTTAAAGTGAATCATATAACTAGCCATCTCTTTCAAGAACCTATTCTTACATTCTGCAACTCCATTTTATGGACTGTAAGTAACTGTGCACTACAAATCAATCCCACCTATAGTGTAAAACTACTCAAATATATTGCTAACATATTCTCCTCCATTATCAATTCAAATAATATTTATATATTTCTCAAATTATTTCTCAACAAGAGCCTAAAAGTCTTGAAAATATTCAAATACTTCAAACTTTTGCTTAAGAAAGTTTACCCATGTGCATCTCAAGAAATCATCAATGAAAGTCATAATGTACTTAGCCCTTGTAAAATATAGACTGAGAAAAGGCCCATATACATCACTTTATAGTAACTCCAATGCTTGTGAATCCCTCTAAGCTTTTCCTTTGTCAAATTTTGCTTTGGGATGCTTCCCAAGAGATTAAACATCACAAAGTCCCTTAGAAAATTAGACTCGAGGAAAACCTATGACCATGTTATTTTTACTAAATTGTTCAAGGTAGCAGTAATTGAGGTAGCCAAACCAATCATGACATAATTTACTAACTCCATCTAAGTGAGTCAGAAATGCAATCAAAGAAGAATTAGGCATAAAATTTGAGAGTGTATAACCTAGCTTGGTGGTTTACCCTACCCACTGATACTATAGAATCATTATGAAACTCCCTGATGATAACTAAATATATTAAAAACTCAACCCTCATTCCCTTGCCAATATGAGTGATTTTATATATGGATAGGAGATTTTTGGAAAGAGAAGGAACACTTAGAACATTATTGAATATTCCTCCTTCCATTTCCATAGACCCTATCCCTACAACTAGTACAAAAGTGTCATCACCCAAGCTAATAGAAGTCATGCTACAAGGCTCTAAGGAATAAAACTCAACAAGTGAAGAGTCCATGTGGTGAGAAGCACCTGAGTCAATAACCCATAAAGATGTGGAAGCTAAAACTACTATAAGAGCCTTGCCTTTTTTTCTCTTTACCTTTTCCATTTGGCTTAGTAGATTCTTGAGATGATGAATTCTGCTTGATAGATTTAGGAACACCTATGTTGTGCTTCTCTAGGAGATGAGTTAGGTGATCTATTTGCTTCTTCATGCACTTGTGTTCATCATGCCCATTTTTATTACAATACACACACTTAACCTTCTCCTTCTTAGGTTTTTCTTTGGAAGAGGAAGTTTTAGTGTTGGTCTTAGCAAAGGTATTTTATTTATTCTTCTCTTCATCCATGCTATTTTTCTTCTTCTCCATAGTTGAGGTCTTTTCTATATCATTTACAGCAATCAAGGCTTGAGGCTTACTAGACTTCACTATGCCCATCTAGATCAACTTGTCTTTCTCACTAGTCAAGTCAGCAATAAAGGTGTCTAAAGATGGCATTTTCCATGGAGTGCCAAAATCACTTTTGGTGGCATGGAAGGTGGAGACAAAGACTAAATAGTTATGATATAGTTTGGCAAGAATTGAAATAATAAGTTGTTCATCTTTCTTCTCTATCCCACATTATTTCAACTATAATCTCAAGGCCTTAAACTTAGTGAAAAAGTCCTAAAGGGTATCAAAGTTACTAGGACTTAGGATAATGAGTTCATTCTCAAGCTCGTGACCTCTCATCTCATCAATCTTCACAAATAATGTTTCTAAGGTGACCCATACATCATTGGGAGTTTTAGAAGTTTCTAGGTGAAAAAGCAGACCAAGAGATATGGACAAACTCAACAACCCATAAGCTTCATCACTATGATTGTGCCACTTAACTTTTTTAGCTTCTATGCTGGGTTTAACTTCACTACCCATTGTTATCCTATATAGTCCCTTACTTCTTATAATGATGGTCATTTTGATCTTCCATTCATGACAATTGAAGGGATTTAATGGGTTTAATGAAATTTAGTCCATTTTAGTTCCAAAATTAAGTGAAGTGGTGTTGTTGTAGGTTGTAGTTGTTACAGAAAGAAAGTACAAGAATAGAATAAAATATGCAAAAAAATTAGGTACACCCCCTAGAAATGTGAAATATTGAACCCCCCAAATGTTTCAAGTGCATTCTCAAAAGATGTTAGAGTCAGCTGATAATGCATCTAGAGTAATCAATGCAAGTCAAGAAGACAAGTTTATGTAAATAGGATGTTGGGCTCAACTAAAATTGCATCCAAGGTGAGACCCAAAAAATGACACTTTATAAGTAGTGCATTTTTAAAAAAAATTAGCTCAATGTGTGGGAAATATAAAAATAAGTAACTTGAAAAAAATGGCAATTAATTTTGAGTTACACTTTGAAAGATTTTAAAGTTTTAATTTCTCATAAAATAGTCCTATTGATAAAAAATGCACTTCAAACTTTAAAAAAATCACTTAGTCAAGGGGAACCTATCCTTCCAACCACTCATTGGAACTATAATTTAATGTTGAATATTCTTAAGAAAATTACAAGTCTCTTACAATCCTTCCTCAATATATTATTTTTTTATTTTTATTTTTAAAAAAAAACATTAGCAACAATTACTAAATTCATTTTTTTTTTTTGAGTAGAAGTTACTTAAAATACCATAATTTTATCATTTTTTAATGAAAATGTAAAACTTCAAAATGATCCAAAGAGCTAAGTGAAAGGTGCACCAAACCCAGAAAACTTTTAGCATAATTATTTATGGTTGAAGTGCAATTTGTAGAATAGTCAAATGAAAAGCCAACCATGAAAATCAATGTCATCCTAAAAATATATGGACCCAAAAAATAGATCCATAAAACCATCTCGATGTAGATGAATATTTTGGAAGCATGCCATCTTTATATTTTACCTTTAAATAGATTTATTAGAACCAATCTATGAAATTGAAAGATAAAAGAGCACACATCTAAATAATTTGACAAAGAACTTATGATTTTGAATGAAAGCTTAACAACAAATAAAACCAGACTAACATTTACCATGTGTAGGATATGATACCATATCAAATTTATGCCAAGATATAGATAACAAAAAATCAATGGAGACATGATCACATGAGATGAAGCTAGTGGACACCACAACAATGCTAAAGTAAATTGAAATCATACAACGAGATAAATTACACAAGACAAATAGGATAAAACCCAATATTTAGTTCAAGGAAATAGGCTCAAATGGATCATGTAAATAGGAGAGAAAAAATTTAACTCCTCCTCAAGTGGTGGTCAAAGCACCCCATGAATAGAATGTAACTCCTCCATGAAAGGTGGTGAAAATGCCCAAAAATAGAGGAGTAACTCCCATACATGGAATAGCTAGTCAAAGGAGTTACTTCTCTATGACACACTATGACAATTCTATGACACAAAATATCGACATAAGCAATCCTATCCCTCAAATGTAGAAAAATTCCATTTGTATGAATATAATATTTCCAATTAAATAAATTGGAAAAAATAAATACCTATACTAACATACACCATTTGTACATGTCTTGATTCACTCACTCCATTAACTACCATGTTCTTATTTTTATTAAACCCCTTAGGTTTCTCTATTTAATATATTGAACATGTGATTGGGTCTAATTTTATGTTTTGCCCTATGAATAAATCTTGACATGGCCTTTAGTGATAAGTGCCCTCTCAATATGCACACCCTTGTGTATAATTTCCGCAAATGTGTTTGTTCAAATGAGTCATAGATTATGCACCACCTCAAAGTGTATGTTATATGAAAAATATTGGTCTATTATTTATTTGTAAAATTGTGTTGAAAACATATAACTAATGCTCTCCACCACTGTAAATATGTTATGAAGCTTTCTCCATCTCATTTCTTAGTTTTGCACAAGTCAAACAAAGTCAACTCATGTTCAATATGGTAAGAGAAAGGGTTGAATTTCTTTTCAAATAAATCATTCCAATATTTCATTGATCCCCTGGGTAACATAAGGAGCCAGTTTCAAACTTGTCTCACTAAACTTTGTGGAAACAAGCAAAGAAAATAGATGTTATTATAAGGTACCTCTTTACAAAATATAAAAATTTCTTGAATATGTTCATGAGTGTCAACCTTCCCTTTCTATTTTTTAAGTTTAGGTTACTCAAAATGAGGTGAAAATGGGACTTGGAGAATACTCAAATAAAATGGATATGAACATATCTTATCAAATTTGTATTTCTTGACTTAGTTTCCTATTTCCAATCACCATACATTTTATTTCATCAAATTCCACTCTTACATGTTTGGTGCATTAGTATGTGGAATATAATTCTATCGGGGTAGTATGTGCTCCTCTTGTATTTATTTTTTATGGATATAAACCTTATGATCTACAATCTTTTTCTGCTTCACTCCTTGAGTTGTGTAGGTGGGTCATTAATTCTTGGGTTGGTAAACATTCCTTCAAATTTGCCACCATGAATTATAAGTGTTTTGTTGATTTTGAAGAATCTATGGTTGATTATCCAAAGTGTGCATTGGTTGACAGGAACCTGCAAAAGTGTTTTGAACAATTTCCTTAATACGTATTACATTTTTCATTCTTTGATTCTGTAAAGGAATAAGAGGCTCTCAATGATTTGAAAATGTATTCTCTATGTCTAGTAAAGAATTTTGTAATACATATTGAGGCTTCTTTGGTTCACTTGAGATCCTATTATCTATCATATATGTGTTATAAACTAGAGTATTTTATGTTTGTCCTACTACATTTTATTTTTATTTAGAAGCCTTTTTGTCTATTGAAATAGAAATTAAAGAGTTAATCAAGTCCATGATATGCTGGTCTACATATCATTAACTTATTTTATTGATCTTAGTGGCAAGATCTGGATTGTTGGGTGCTGACTCTATGATCACTTCCTTTCCTTTACTAGAAGAAGCAATGTTTTATTTGTCAATATGAGTGAGGGATTACTATCATTTTTTTATTCTACCCTAACCAAGGTATGCAATTATTCCATAAGAAAATCTGATGGTAATCTAGCACCTGATTTAATCAACCTTAAGAGAGCTTTGTTTATATCCTCTAAGGGGTGATGTTCAAAATAGTATTCTTCAGATCCTATATTCATTAAAATGTATTCAAACACCATGTAATTATATTGTCCATAATAACAAAGCTCTTCCTTGTAGCTAGGGACATAAGAGACCCCACTATGAGTATACCTTTACATCATGTCTACAATATTGTTCTCTACATTTACTGAGATGTGTAATATGTTTTGAAAATGTTAGAAAGTGTGATTTTATTTCTTCATAAAAGTGACAATGTAAGAAGAGACTATAATAAAAATAATTGGAATATTACCACATAATTAGAAGCAATGGTCTTGAATTTACTCAACTTTGGTGGGTTGAAATTATCAAATTTGAATATGGTATGACAACTTAGGAGCCTAAATTTCAAGATAGCACAAGAAAATTAAGTCAAAGATACATCAATACCATAAAATATAGATACAACTTCAATGAGTTGAAACTATAAAATTTTAAGATGGTATTTATAATTAGGAAGAATACAATGCAAACTAAGAATATCAAGATGTGAAAACACACAAGAACTCCTAAGTATAAAGCTACAACAAAATGGGTAGCAGAATGCCACCACATGGTAATAGGAAATAAAATGGTCCTATAACTTGCATCATGAGAAAATTCAAGATAACCTAAGTCCAAAAATGATGAAAAAGGATGTTGAGTATATATAACAGACTTCAACTCAAATGGGAAATCATACCCAAGTTAAGTCAAACTAAGTGTAAAAGGAAAATTGATTAACACCTTGGCCTAGAAATTAGAAAGGTGATATTCTAAATTTGAATTAAAAATGAAGTAATTTGAAGATTTTTTAAAAATGGTCTAGACTCAAATGGACAACATAACAATTTTGTTTAGGAAAGACAAACACAATGTTTCAAATGATGTTTTGAACAAGGAAAAAAGAGCTTTTGATTTGGTCAGCATAATGAATCCTTGTTTAAATAAAATGATGGATACCAATGGTGTTTGGTTGTGACATGTTTTGGTTTTAAAATAAGTTTTAGGATTGATAAGACCAATGAAATAAATAATAAAATCAAAAAATACAAAAAGTTATACAATTCAAAGTCCTAAAATTGATAAGGTTGCATTGTATTATTAAATTCCATCTATATATATTCTCTTGAGTAGATTTAAAGTGTTAATCCAAAAATAAAAGCATATGAATAAGTAGGTTATTTACATCCCCTTCTAAAAATAGATTTTTCAGCAACAAAGAACTTCAAGATACTCGCCCTACATCAATAATATGTCTATGACAAGTGGGGTTGTTCTAAAACTAATTTTTTATACATCTAGATGGTCCCAAATGTGGATAACACTAGAGATTCTACATATCAATTGGATTCATGTCAATTGACTTGTTGTGAAAATTTATTATTCTTTTCATAACCATTACATCCATTACATACTTAGTGTGGTGTGATGGGTAAATTTCCCCTATGGTACAAGTTGGAGTACCACTAATAGAGTTTTCTTAACCACTCGAGCAAATATCCTAGTGGGTCACACTTAATTCATATACCCCACCATAGAATTAGGTTTAAAATATTCTATGAGATTAATTATTGTGTCATGTTTCCCTAAATAACTCATGAGTAGGCTATGAACTCCCACTCACAAGCCAAGTTGCATAAAAATAAATGACAAAGTGAAAAGACTTTAAGGTCATTTCTAGATCACTCAAACCATAAAGATTTGAGTAGAGCCTTAAATATTTTCTTTTCACACCTTTTTACAAATAAAAAGTGATTTTGGTCAATCAAATTCCCTAAAGGGGATAGGGGAAGAGCATACACACCTCAATCATTATACAAAAAATAAACAATTTTGAAAGATCTACCATAAAACAAAAACACTCTTAAGAGTTTTTAATCTATATGAGTGTTTATTTCAATGAATAAAAGTGAAGTTTTTATGAAATTTGGACCCTTGGCTTTAGTTGAAAAACTTTTGTGAAATAAACTTCCACAAACAGCTAAGCATAAACAATCTAAATTCTTTTTAAGCACCAAATGAAGTATTCAAGACTTAACCATTTTCAAATTTGTGCCTTTTTCAAACTCATGGCCTAAAATTTTTAGAGGGTTTATGTCTACCTTAAAAACCAAATATAAATGAGAAAACATTATTTTTAAAACTTTCTCTCAATTGTCTATTTTGTTGTTACAGAAACCAATGTCTATTCACGTAGGGACCAATGATAGTTACAAGAAAATTGATGTCAGTCAATTTAAGCAAGATCAATGCTATTCAAATTGAAGAAATGTCTACTGAATATAAAAACATAGGGAAAACATAGTGATTTTCATGAAAAACATTATTAACAAAATAAGTATAAAAACCTAAAAGGTCTCTAGAATCTTTAAAACAAATGTTTGATAGAGAGTATGCAAGTTCAAAAAAAAAAGGCAATAAAATTCAAGGAAAAATCAAAAACTATGTTTTTTATCATGATATTCCCTTAACATAAGGACTGATACTAGTTAGGATAAGATCTACATCGATCAGAGTAAATTGATGTCGATCACTATGTAAACTGTGTCACTAGAAAGAAGAAAAACACATGAAAAATGAAGATAAAACATGATTTTTAGAGACCTTTAAACATGTATTATAAAATATAAGACTTTTAAATTAGTCTCCTTTCTTGTATGGGTTGTGTGGTCCTACTAGGCATACCAATATGTAGAGTAGGAATCCAAAGTGAGTTAGTCCATGCACTAGTAATGAAAACTCAAAATAAGCATAAAGAACATAACTCACAAATCCAAATCCCTCATAAGGTTTACCAAATAAAATATAAGAGGCATTTAAAGAATAAATATATTTTAAAACCTTTAAAATAAAATCCCTCCTCCAAATATGCCTCAAAAAATTATTTTCCCCTGATTTGGTGCTCTAAATCTTTGGCAATGATGAGTGGTTTTCTCCTCTGTCATCTCTCAATACACCAATGAACTAGGCTCATTAAATTCACCAAATGTGTGCCAATAGTTGAATTTATCCAATTTATATTTTATCATAATAACACTAAAAAAACAAAAACTTGAAAGGATGAGTGAGGGCCCTTGTATTTATAGATTTTTATAAATAATCAGAATCAACCATGACCATACATATTGAGATCAAGATGTGTGGCCATAAATCAATTCAATTTTGAAGGCTCAATCCATAAATATACCCATTAATATTTGAAAGAAATGGGAATTAATGAGGAATGGGAAGGCTCAAACCATATATTTGTTTTATCCCAACCAATGATGTCACCAAATGATGCATATATTAGAAATGAATTTCCAATTAATAAATCTTCAATATCTTTCATGTATTTTTCACTTAATCCCTTTATTTGGATTTATTTTATTAAGTGATTTCAATTAATGTATTTTAATTCTTTGGAAATTGGTTGATCACTTAATCAAACTAGTTATAATGTTATGTTACTAAGTCATAATTTGACTAGAGTATAATTAGAAGAAGGTGTCAATTACATACGAAACAATACCCCAATTAGAGCATTATGGATGGAAAATAACACATGCACATGATGTGTGTGTCCAAATTATAATAATTTAGTAGTTTAAAGTGTCAAATTGCATTTTCATCATTTTGACTCGAAATTATTTGAGAAAATTTAATAATCACATAAAATGCATTGCCCCATTTAGGGATACATTAGCCTAAATCAACACTTGCATATGAAAATATTGAACCATTTAGTGCATTTTAGCGATTGTGTCTGAAATTGTGTGTTGTCACAAAATTTCAAGTAAGATTAACAATTTCAACATAATGGTGATATAAATTTGATATCTACAATGGTGAATTCAAGAAGCTTTCCAAGTTGGAGAAGATAGGCATATCCAAGAAGAACCATTATGGAGATTTGTTATTATCATCATCTAATAAAATTTTAGAAAGGATATTTCATGAAGTAATTTTAAACAACATCAACATAATATATTTCTCTTTCTATTCCACCTTTGAGGAAGAAGACAATTCACGATCTCAATCAATCCATTGTGTTTTCAACAACCTTGCCTAGTTAAAGACATGTGCTTTTAGCTATTTAGAGATCAAGAAAGGGTTAATTTATTATTTTAAAAATTAATTCAAGGTTTGAATTATTCTCAAACAACATATGATATCTCTCTCTCCTTTCATTCCCCCTTGGAGCTAATTTTATAAAAAATCAAGTCAAACTTTAAGATGATTCAAGAAGCCTTTAATTAGCCATGAAAAGGTGGAGATAAAAAATACAAGAATGGAGAGGTTTATTTAAATACTTGATTAAGTCAATAATACTTATTTTCATGTAAAATAATCCTTAAACAAATAAAATTCAACATCTCTCCTACTATGCCACCTTGGAGCAATTTTAGAAGGTTGAGAGAGAAAAACATGCATGCAAAATACAAGCAAGATAGGTGAAGTCAAAGTCTAGGATGTAATGAAGATAATTGAAATCACTCACTATATAGATGAAGAGTCTCAAGGAGATTAAATAAATTGTTCAAAAAGAGTAAAGTGTAGATGATAAATACCTCTTCATACATTGAAGACAATCAAAGAAATCAAGGAGACCAAATCCCTTAAAAATAGGTCATGCATGAGAACCTTTGACTTATTTAAAGCATTCAAAAAAAATTATCTATCTCTATCTCCTATGACATATTCCAATAATATAGGGTTAAAATAAAGATTTAATGCATATGAATTTTGAGATTAGGAGTTGAGTTGAAGTAGGAGTGAAGTTGAGTTAGCACAATGACTCATCCCTAGTGTGGGGTTGCTTGTATCATTTCTCTCTGCTTCCTTTTCTATATGTATTTTAATTTTTGAGTGAATATTATCAGATCATGATTTTGTATATACATAATTTATACCAAAATTTTCACTAAATAACATTTGAATTAATAACAAGCTAATTTACCCTCCATTTTCAAGTTATCCATGAGGTGTGTGCATAATATTCATTGATATAACTTAGTGAATGACTTATTTTCCTATGTTTATGTATAATTTTTCACCTTTATGAATCATATGAGATTTTTTTAGTCATAATCAACTTTAACATTGGTGCATCACCCTAAATTTTTAGTTTTCATGTTCAATTTCAACTTAAGTATTGCTCCTTTCCCCTTTTCCTAGTCAATAGATCACTAAATTAGAGAGGATAGAGAGAAGTAGGTGAGTGTACCAAAGGGAACCAGCCCTTAATTTATATATTATCTCAAATATAAATACAAAAACAGCTTAAAATATTTTACTTTGTATCATAAGAGTGATAACAAGCACACGTTATTGCAAGGGTGCACTTCAAAGTGAAAATAGTTTCTAGCATGCCCAGTGGGATAATAGGTCAAAAGATTACTAAATATTGGTGTTGGTTTTATAAATTTTTATAAAATACCCTACTAAAGTACTCAACATATATAAAATATAAATTATAATAGCTAGTTTAAGTAGTCTATGTATATAAAGAGAGATAATGTATGGAGAGTGATAGGGAATGGGAATACAATAGGCGTCAATAAGAGATTGTTAGAAATAGACATTATATTTAGGAATTTACAAGATGGTAAATAGTAAATAGGTTGATATTTACCTAGAGGTAAATAATAATTAGTTATTTTTTATAACCGTATGGTTAATATGGTAATTTAAAATATTATGTTGTTATATGTTATAACAATATATTGTATTAGGTTTGTACTATTATAGAAGGTTTTATAGGTGAGAAAATATTGGGGAGTTGTTATAGGATATTACTCCTACATATGTATGTAATGTCCAAAATGAATTATAGTGTGATAATTAATCAGAGATTATTCATAGAGTGGAATAATATATTTGATAGTGTTTTGAAATAATTTTATCTATGTATTCAGATTTTCATTTTCATGCATTAATTTTGTGTTAAGCTCTTCAAATACCTATAATTGGTATTAGATAATGAATGGTTATGGGACTATGATATCATGTGAAGGGAAATTTATACTATGTTTTGTCCTTGTGGGTGCTAGATCTTCTTTTGATACTTTGGGTATACTCTTAAAGCTCCTGCCAGATCTGAGTTTCAAATACATCTCATGTTTTTAGGTTACAAATCCATGGAGGATCTTGATATCATTTGTTTTGTGCACTCATTTTATTCTTATATGATCTAATTAACTCTATTTAGATTAGTCTCTCTATTTCTATTTAAACACATATAATTATGCATCAGATTTATAGCTTATAGAGACACACTATGATCCTTGCCTAGGTTGTTCAAGTGCCTTATTGAAATATGGTCAACATCCTCTTGAGTTGTACCTATATATTTACCATTTATATGGCCTTTACCTACCATCAAATCTTCACATAACTACTATCACATCACACTACACTCCACACAAGATCAAACTATGAACCTTCAAACTAGCTCACAACTCATACATCATGTATTATATTCTATTAAACATTATAACATACATGTTGGAAAGAGTGATATTCAGAAAAGGACATTATAATTTTGAAGGTGCAAGCCCAAGGTAATTCTTGATATTTGGTTTCAAGATCAACATTCAATCAAAAATTAATATTTTTTACTTGTATATCACAATTACATTGAAGACATCGACATTCATTAAAGGCATCAATAGGTATCCATAACTTCTTTGTATTATGTGCTCAAACCTACATCAGTCTAATTTTTTCTCTATCTCCTTATTGTCACCAGTCTTGTTTTTTTCATGAGTCATTGGCTTTTACATGAAATATAGTCTCAAATTTAGAGTAGTTTAATTTTATGATTTTATGTTTTAAGTCTTTTTCAATTCATGAGATATTTTTTTATTAGTCTCCTAAATTTTCATAGTCACCATAAATTATCAATTAGTCTTTTCACTTGTAATAATCAAATATGTTTTGAGTTATTTATTATAAATCATTTAATAGTTGCTTTAGTATTATTAGGTGAAATTTCTAATTATATATTAAAAATTGATGAGTTATTATTTTCAATAAAATTCATTGAGTCTTTATAATATTATAATGCTTTCATGTCAAGAGTATATCCATCCATAAATCAAAATATAAAGTGTCATGTAAAAGTTTTCTATCCTTATAAAAGTAGTTGTGTGTCATTAAAATAAGTTTTTTATGTATTTTAACATGTCATTATTGTTAAAATTCAAAATTTAAAATTGTAAAAAAAATTACCTTATAGATGCATTTTTGCTTGTACGCAACATCCAAAACATGAGGGGGTTCCAATTTCTATGAAAGAAACCAATAAAGAACCTATCAAAACCATCATAGCATCTCATCAACATATCACCTGAATAAGCAATATTAATTACTAGAGGTTGGAGGATACATATAGGAAAGAGGTCTTTCAGTGGCCTCTCATCAGTCATTAATGACAAGGTTGCATCAGTGTTTTAGTGATGTGTGTGGTGTGTTTTCATTTTTGTTGTGTAATAATAATAGATGATAATTCTTGTTCATGTAACATAATATATGTGAAATTTAAAACATGATTCCTTGATGTGAAGACATTGTAAATAGATAAAAGCACCAATGTAAGTCAGTTCGTAGATCTTGAAAAGGTTTGTGGTAGAGATCCAAAAAGACACCAGGAGATGAATAATATTTTAGAAATAGTTAAAATCCTATGAATACCTTATTTATGGAGATGACCCTTGATGAGACTTCTATTACAGTCACATAATATAAATTCAAGATGCATTCCTTCACATATAGTGGTCATGTGCAACAAGATTGTATCAGTAGTATGCAGACATATGAGTATGTGGTGTCATACAGTTCTATTTATACCAATTCTTGGATGTAGATTTTGTTCTTATTCATTTCAAGGTTTGTGATAAACATATAAATCCATGAGAGGAGTGAGGCTCTCTTTATCAAGTTAATGAGCCAAATAGGGCATGCTACAAGAAGTGAGAATACTGTAGATAAGAGTGTGAATGTTTTAGTGCCATGTAAAAACTATGGGAGGAATGTTAGGAATAACTTATATATTTAGGTATTTATGAGAAGTTAAATAGTAAATATGTTGATATTTACTGAGAGGTAAACATTAATTAGTTATCTCTTATAATTGTATGGTTAATACGATAATCTAGAATATTATATTATTAAATATATTGTTATATGTTATAATAATATATGGTATTTAAGTTTACACTATTATAAGAGGTTTTATTGGTGAGATAATATTAGGGACTTGTTATAGGATATTACTCCTATATATGTGTGTGTGTGTGTGTGTGTGTGTGTGTGTGTGTGTGTGTGTGTGTGTGTGTGTGTGTGTGTCTATGTATGTATGTATGTATGTATGTATGTATGTATGTATGTATGTATTAGAGTGTGAGAATTAATTAGAGATTATTCATAGAGTGGAATAATATATTTGATAGTGTTTTGAAATAATTTTATTTGTATATTTGGATTTTCATTTGCATGCATTAATTTTGTGTTAAGCTCTTCAAATACCTATCATATATTTCATATTAGGCTATATATCATTAAAATATAGAATAATTGAAGAGATACATTGAGGCTAAAAGATAAAAAATATAATATCTACCCATGATAGTACAAAAAATTGAGTCTAAAATCTCATGTTTGAAACAAGAAGAACTAGAACCATAAAGAGAGTCTACTTGCTTCCAAATTCCATGTTTTAGGACTCATAATCCTATGAAATAATATATTATTGTGCATAATTTCACCATTCTTTCTCAAGTCCTTCAATATCCTCAATCAAGGAATTTTTCAAGTTTCTCATATGTTCTTCCTATTTCAATCCAAAATCAAGATATGGTGAAAGTTGTAGAATCCAAACCAAGAAATAATCCAAGTTTATTGAGCCCCTTGTCTAATCTTCATGTTGAACTTATCCATAAACATCAAGTAATATAAGAATATGAGCAGTTGAGTGTTGAGTGGAAAGAGAATAATGAAGCATCCTTAACAAAAGTTTCTTTCCCTCATTTCAAAGGATTCTTAAATTAAAAAATACTTTTGAATCTCAAATCCTTTTTAATGCCTCTTCAATCCCAATGGAAATTCAAGAACAACTCATAATGACCTACGTTCCTATTCCACCAAATGGAACCTCTTTCCCTCCTACCATATCCCTTTTTGAAGGAGAACCTATTATATGGAAGGAAAAATAAGAGCATCCAGGTTAAGAGGATAATTTGTCAAGATATGATGATCTAGAGTTATGTTGGTCAAAAGATCTTTAATTCAAAATAGAATAAGATCATGTTTTAGCTCTTGAGGAGAAAAATAAAATTGTAGCTACAAGTTAACCTCAATGAGCCTCTATTGAATGTGTTGAAGATGACATGGTAGAAGTTAGTGAGATTATAGATGTGTTTTCACAAGGTAAAAACCTTATACATGTACTAGATAAAGATGAAGAATCTACAAGTGAGAATCAATAAGGTTTTGATGAAGAGTGGCAATAGTACCTTGAGTTTATTCAAGACATTGAGACTCTTTGCAGGCATATATCTCCTTGTGAATAGATTGATAAAATGGTTACCAAGGTTAGACAACATGTTCAAGTATATTTTAATCAAATCATATCTTAAGCATACTTTGATGAAGCTATAAATCAATATTTGGAGCTATTTGAAGAGTTTTAACAATTTTCAGTAATTGACAATAAAGATGGCATATCTCAAGATGTCATTGAAAGCTATAAACAATGTTCTAGTGAGTCGTTAGAGGATAAAGTTATATCTATTCCTATAAATAAAAATTTGGCTATATTGGAAATATTTCTTAGTTTTGAAGAGCATGAGGTGAGCATTTGACAATAAGAAATTTTTTCTATATTGGAGATATGTTTCCTTCAATTGATTCACTTGGAAGTAAGCCAAAAAGGTTTGACAGGTAGGAAAAGAGATAATGTAATAAGAATGACACTTAAAAATTACCATGGTCCTCATCTTTACTAAACACATGGAGAGGAACTGAGAGGTTTTTCTTTGATCCAGATGGATTTTAAGTGTTGAACATAGTAGTATTATTTTTCACTTTCCTTTAAGTGTTATCTTACAAATTTTTAGTTGGTAGTTATATTAGTTTTAAATTCCATAAGTTCTTATGCACAAGTGTTGTAGTTATTTGAGGTAATTTTCGGTTTCAAATTTTATTATATTTTAATTATTATATATCCCAATGGTTAAGGATAATAGTCTTGAATGTTTAGTAGACAAACATCCTAGTAGGGTTGCCAATAATGTTGATAAATTTTTCCGCCATTTGTCAAGGTTGATTATGTGAAAGTTTTTATAAATAATCCATTCATTATATATATATATATATATATATATATATATATATACACACACATACATATACAGATACATATATAGACATACATATATATATATATATATATATATATATATACATACATACATACATATATACATATATATATATATATATATATATATATATATATGTATGTATGTATGTATATATATATATATATATATATATGTATGTATGTATGTATGTATGTATGTATGTATATATATGTATATGTATATGTATGTGTGTGTATATATATATATATATGTATATGTACATATATATATATATATATATGTATGTATATATATATATATATGTATATGTATATGTATATATACATACATATATATATATATATATACATATACATATACATATATATATATATATATATATATACATACATATATATATACATACATACATACATACATACATACATATATATAACATCCTATAGCCTTCATAAATCCAAAACCATTCTTAGGAACAACTCACATGTTTAAATTTTTGGTATAAGTTTATATATATATATATATATATATATATATATATATATATATATATATATATATATATATATATAACATCCTATAGCCTTCATAAATCCAAAACCATTCTTAGGAACAACTCACATGTTTAAATTTTGGTATAAGTTTCTTCTATTCCTCTAGCAATCCATTTTCAAGCTACTAAGTGCAATTATAAGATTTTTAGTTCATGAAGGAGAAAAAAATTGGTTTTAATGGTATTATTAAAATATAATATCTCATATTCCCTCAATATTCCATTAATTTATTTCATGTTATAGGGGATTAAATTTATGAACAATCATTAAGAAGAAAAGGTGCTCTAAAATCCTTTTGAAAACTCAATAGCTCATTTTTAGGAGATGTGATTATATTTTTGAGTTATTTTTTTAATATTAAAAATTTTGTGATATATTTTTGGGAATAAATAAAATTAAAACACATTTATCAACCAAATTCTCAATAAAAATAATGGATAAAGGTAAAGGTACATGTTGCAAGGTTTTAAGTATTTAAGAGAGACAGTAAGAAAAGACATTTTTTGAGAGGTTTAAGAGATTTTTTGAAGATATATAATGATTATAATGTATATGGGATATTATATGTAATAATTCAAAATATTTATGTATTTATGCCTCATAAAACTCAATAAAATGCAAAAAATTAGACCTATAGGCATTCAAAAATGAAATTATGCAAGCTAGGAAACACTAAAAAGTGCATATTTTGAGTTTTATTTAATAAAAGATATTTAAATTTGACATGTATGTCTATTTTTGTTTATTATAATTTTTAAAAGTTTTTAAATTCATTTAATATACTTTATGAGAGGTAAAATGAAAAACATAGGTCCACACCATGAAGGAAATCAAGGTTTTTGACCAATTTGCTTATAAATGGAGAGAGAAATGAGTGTTTCAAATTTTTTCAAGGGGAAACATGATTTTATATGATGTATACTTTTTTTAAAGGATTTAATAAATTTTTTTATAAAATTAAAACCAAAAATAAAACATCTTCAGGTCACCTTGTAGACAACAGGCAAACACTTTTTTGTGAATTTTTATTTGAGAGTTTGGCGAAGACTTTTTGAGATTTTAAAATTTTTAAATATATTACAAATTAAAAAATATCTAATTATAATGTTATGAGTTTTTATTGAGTCTTATAACTCATTTTAGACCCCCAAATCCAAATAAGGTCTTCTTGAGCCCTAAAGGGCACAAAAAAACATTTTTTGAGATTGTATATAGAGTTTGGAGACGAATTTTTTTGATGGTATGTGCCACCATATTTATTCTCTTAAAATAATATTTACACTCATATATTAAAATAATTTAAATTAATCAATTTATAAATTCTCATGGTACATGCAAGAAGTTTGTCAAGTTGGAGAAGATAGGCATATCCAAGAAGAACCAACATGGAGAGTTATGATTTTTATCATCAAATACACTTTAAAAAATGATATTTCATGAAGGAGTTTTCAAAAACATAAAAATAATATCTCTCTCCTTATTCCACCTTTGAATAAGAAGATAATTCACAAGCTCAATAAATGCATTATGCTTTTAACAACCTTGCCTAGTCAAACACATGTTCTCTTAGGTATCTAGAGATAAAGAAAGGGTTAAGTGTTTGTTTTCAGAATGAACTCAAGGCTGGAATTAGTTTTAAATAGAATTGTGTGTGTGTGTGTGTGTGTCAATACACACACACACACACACACACACACACACACACACACACACACACACACACCCTTGGAGCTAATTTTATAAAAATTCAATTCCAACTTCAAGATGATTCAAGAAGCCTTCAATCAACCATAAAAAGGTGGAGATAAAACATACAAGAATGGAAGAGTTCAGTTAGAGACTTGACCAAGTTAATTAAACCTATTTTAATGTAAGAGACTACTTTAAAAAAATGAAATATCTCTCCTACTACACCACCTTTGATCAATTTGAGGAGTTTGAGAAAGAGAAACATGGATGCAAAATAAAAGTAAGATAGTTGAAGTCAAACTCCAAGATGCAACAAACATAATTAAATTAACTCACTATATAGATGAAGAGTCTCAATTATATTTAAAATTATTTTAAATATGAGATAAGTGAACATGATAACCTCTTCTTCCATTGAAGATAATAAAAGTAAGAAAGGAGACCAATCCCTTAAAAAATAGGTCATGAATGAGAAACTTTGACTTTTTCAAAGCATTCAAACAATATGGTCTCTATTATAAGCAATATTTCAAGAAGGTAAAGTTAAACCGAAGATGTACTACATAAATTTTTTGAGTTTAGGAGTTGAGTTGAAGTAGGAGTGAATTTGAGTTTGTATGATGACTCATCCCTAGCTTGGGGTTGCTTGTCTCCTCTCTCTTTGCTTTCTTTTCTATAAGTATTTTCATTTTTGAGAGAATATTATCATATTATGATTTTTTATATATATAAAAACTTTAAAACATTATACTACATCACTTTTGAATCAATAATAAGTGGATTTTTCCTTCATTTTTAGGTTGTTCATGAAGTGTGTGCCAAATATTCATTGGTATAACTTAGTGAATAGCTGATTTTTCTATGTTTATGTCTAAATTTTTAATGTTTACAAAGAATATTATAATTTTATAATGTTATATCAAGTGTCTAAGTCTGATTTCCACCTAATTTGAAAGTGAATTCAACTTATGTTCATTCTTGACATACTAGTGTAAATGTTTCTCAAGACCTCTATATGAAACAATGATGCAAAAGTCATTGTATGAAGATGAATTGAATATTTTAAAGTTACTTAGCTTCACAATTATGTAAATTTTAGGAATAATTTAGCTTAGCATTGTTGCATCACACCAAATTTTCAATTTTCATGTTGAACTTTAGCTTGAGTATTTCTCTTTTTCCCCTATTCCTAGTCAAAAAGCACTAAATTATAGTGTTTAAAGAGAAGTAGGTGAGTATACCAAAGGTAAAAAAGTCTTTATATATATATATATATATATATATATATATATATATATATATATATATATATATATATATATATAATGAAATTACACCCATAACTTGGATAGTTTCTATTGTATCATAGGAGTGAGAACAAGCACACATTCTTATAAGGGTACACTTCTAAGTGATGGCAATCCCTTCATCTTATACCTTAGATGAAGAATAGATAATTCACCTTAAGGCATCACATATATCATCACTTGGATAATTAATATGATATTTTCATATTATACAAGATAAATGGTGGAGGATACTCCTTAAAAAATCTAAAGGGGGAGGGTGGATAATGCCCCTCCAAAAATATCTTGAGGGGATGAACTGAGAGCCCTTCATCTTTTCTCCAAGATGGAGGGTTAATAATCATCATCAAGAACATATTAAAAGGTGGAATAAGTACCTCCATATTTTATTAAATATGAACATGGAAAATAATCATTAATAAAGTTTCCCACCTGAGGTGGAAAAGGGAAAAATTGAATTCAATGAACTTAATAATTCTAATTCCATGGAAATTTTAATTAGAGGAAGGATTAATTAAGCTAGTCAAAATGATTAGTTTAATTAATATGATATGAGCATGAACTTAGTTCATTTTATTAATAAATGGGAAAATTATTAATTTATTAGAGAAATGGAGATGACCAGTGATGACCATAAGTATGAACATGGTGGTAATTTAATGACCTAGTATAGTGAATTACTCTAATTATCCCCTAAGGAAAATTCAAACTCATACATTAGATGCTTAGAGGAAATTAGGATTAATATATAATATTAGACAAGTTAGTGTAAAATTTATGATAATTCATTTCATTTGGAAATTTTTACATGGAAGTAATTAAAATGGAGTGTTTACATTTTTTATTTATTTGAGGAGGCGTTGCAAGACCTAGATGAATAAAGTCTTATAAAATACTAATAAAAATAAATAAAATGAGCATATAAATTGATCATAATGATTATAATAAAAATAATAGATTTTAAATCTGATGATTTTACTAAATGATTTAGCAAGTAGGTCCAATATGTCCCAAAACATCACTTGGTAAGCCCTAGATGTCCCCTTGATGGGAGAGCTAGAAAATATTTTTGATGAGTAGAGACATAGAAATATGAAATGATAACATGGAAAATTAACTATAAGAGATAAAAAATGAATAGGACATCTAAAAATGGGAGGATAAATGGATATTAAAGCCATGAATAAGCTAGAGAAGAATGATAGCGTACCATGTCCTATGGGTGAAAGTTTTTGAAAGTAGATGCTATATATTCACCCTTGTGGATAAAATTAATTCATTTTAAATATATAAATTCAAAAATTTACCTATAAAATTAATGTGAAATAAAAATACTTAAAATGTTGATGTACTCAACATACCCCCATTCACTTTTTGAATAGGGACCCACTATATCCTGAAAGGTCTAGGCCTATTTTTGAAGCCTTCTTTATTAAGATCTTTATATGTTGCACCTAATTTCACTATTTGTCAAATTCAAA